>JAODAL010039082.1:0-38404 GCA_025379985.1 Phyllomedusa bahiana
GGTAGCCGGGGGATCCTTCCTTGTTTTCTTGTTGGATTTCCCCATGATAAAAAGGCGATGAAGTCGGATGGAGCAGAGAAATGCTGAGGAGCTCTGAAGGCTGCTTCCTCACACGGCCATGTCAAGCCACGCCCCGGATGTTTTCTTTTTTACATTTCACCCCACTTCCCTGTGGCACCATTAAAAAGTCCATTTTGGCGCTCCAAAAGAAGAAAGCTCTCATACGTGTATGTCGATGGAAAATAAAAAAGTTATGGCTCTTGGAAGATGAGGAGGAAAAAAATTAAGAGCCATAAAATTATGACCGGCTGCCAGGAAGGGTTAAGTCCTCCTTAGGAACTAAAAAAAAAATTACTATATTAAAAAAAATGTCCAAAGTGAAATAAGTCATTCAGGATTAAGATCAGGAAGTTTTGCAGATCGCAGCTGGAATGTTATCTGTATGTAAATATCAAAGCGACTTTTGACTAATGTGTAATGCAGAGAAATAAAGAAGAGGTGCAATATTGAGGGTCATATAAGTTGTGCGCCTAGTGGAAGTCTATGAGCTTTAAAAACCTCCAGATTGAGAACAGGTAAGCCTTTAGATCTACAGTGCTAATACAACAACGAGCATGAGCCCTTTAACCTATTGATTTCTCTTAAATAAAAAGATTTAAAGAATTTGTCTGATTTAGAAAACCCATAACGAAATATCCTATTAGTGAATTAGCCAAATCCCCCTAATTAGTAGAGTTCGGAGTGACTACAAAGAGGATCTCTTCCTCTGGAGAATTTGACATGTTAGCCGGTATGTTTGGCTGATATCTGGGCTCCCATAGACCAGAATAGAGAGTTGCAAGTGCAACCTACTTTCCACGAAAACTTTTGGGGACCATTTTCGAGATACCTGTGGGGCCGGCACCTATCAGACTTTATGGTATATCCTATCAATATGCTATTAATGTCTGAGATGGGAGAACCACTTTATGTTGCCATCCTCTATGAAGTGATGAGGTTGTTATATTCAGATTTGACTGGAAAAACTTGGGGAAGAAAACTGTCTCATCCAAACTCACTCCACTGTGCCCTGTACTCAAAATGTAGTGGACAAGTATGTATCTATTGTCCTGTTACCAGAACTCCTCCCTTAAAGAGGTTGCCTCACCATGCTGTTTCATAGAGTCACAGCCAGCTTCAGACTCATAATTCCTGGTCAGGCTGTGTGTGGTTCTATAGCAGTGATTGCCATATTAGCTCTTCTATTCCTAGCAGGTTTATACTCTGTAGTTGTCATGATTTGCGAATCTCCCTGCCTCCTGTCTGAAAGGAATTTCCCATTTGATCCTGGAAGTTGGAATCCGGCCTCTGCTCTAACTGCTATTGCCATCTGAGCACTCTCCCAGGAGGAGCATGTCAGCAATTAGGCCCAGATATATAGCCCAGCCTCTGGCTCCAGTCTTGGCCTGAGATATTCCTGGATATGTATCCTGGTATTCAGATTTGACTGGAAAAACTTGGGGAAGAAAACTGTCTCATCCAAACTCACTCCACTGTGCCCTGTACTCAAAATGTAGTGGACTAGTATTTATCTATTGTCCTGGGACAAGAACTCCTCCCTTAAAGAGGTTGTCTCACCATGCTCTTTCACAGAGTCACAGCCAGCTTCAGACTCATAATTCCTGGTCAGGCTGTGCATGGTTCTATAGCAGTGATTGCCATATTAGCTCTGCTATTCCTAGGAGGTTTATACTCTGTAGTTGTCGTGATTTGCGAATCTCCCTGCCTTCTGTCTGAAAGCAATTTCCCATTTGATCCTGGAAGTTGGAATCCGGCCTCTGCTCTAACTGCTGATGCATCTGAGCACTCTCCCAGGTGGAGCTTGTCAGCAATTAGGCCCAGCTATATAGCCCAGCCTCTGGCTCCAGTCTTGGCCTGAGATTTTCCTGGATATGTTGGTCCCTGCTTCGGTATCCTGGTTTTTAAGTTTGTGCTCTACTGTTTGGATTTTGCAGTTTGGATTTCTCTAGCTTTGGAACTTGGTGTGTCTCTCTGCTTACGATCCTGCTTTCTCCTGTGGTACTGTGCATTCTTCTGGTGTGACCTCAGCATATATCACTCTTCTGTACTTGTTTTCCGTTTGTCGTCCGTTTTGTCTGCCATCCATTTGGCACCCATTTTATTAGAAATATCTCAGGTTGAGGTTTGAGTGCATGGTCGCCCTTAGCGGGGCGGGTACTCTGCTTAGGCAGGGCAAGCCAGGGCGAGACGAGGGCGTCCCTTACAGTAGTGCACATAGCTATAGAGCTCTATGGGTTAAAATTTGTCATCAACTTAGGTAAACAAGCTTCTGCGTTAAAGATAACACAGTGACTCACCATGGTCAGATGGCAACTTGGAGCAATCAGATAAGACAGAGAGCAGAGAGAGGTAGTCGATAACCAAGAGAAACTTGTGTAAAACAGCAATGTATTTGGTAATAGTCTTCATTTACCTTTCCCTACATGTTAAAAGATAATCATTATAGTGAGAAAACCCCTTTAAGTAAATGCATTTTCGATTACAGTCACCGTCCTGGGACAAGGTATTCACTAGTATTTTCTATCTATCTATCTATATATATATATATATATATATATATATATACACACACACATTTACAGGTTAATGCTATCAGCAAGAAAATGTTAATTAAATAAGTACACCTTCAATCTGACCAGATTTTCTTGGGCAGGTTAATGTAACTCCAGCAGCCCAGTAGAAAACGAAGCATTGCTGGGGATCAGTTCTGGAAACTTTCAGGAGACGTCAAGCTGGCGGCACACAAGCTGTGTTGTTGTGAATTGTGGCAGCTTCTCAGACCATTGTAACAAACGGCCTCTGTAATGTCAAAGCTGTCAGGTTCTCTGCACATAGCTGGACATGGAAAGAGACAGCCATCTGCATATGCCTCCAATTTACTGCTCTACCTGGCAAACAATGGGGGCACAGTGAGTGAGAGCAGCCGGCGTGCAAGGACACACTTCTACAAATGCTTATTTCTAGGCCATTGAGGGAGGGGGTGGGGGCAGCTTGAAACAACCTTCTATTAATTGACATTGGAAAAGTTCTTGCAAAAAATAATTTTATATTTTTATTAATAATGTAGTCGAGTATATATAGACAGCATTTCTACACATTCACTAAAGCATCTGCGAATATGAATATACATTTTGATTATAATATGTGCCCTATGTGTTTGGCTATAGGCCTGGTTCTTTGCTGCTCGCTGGTTTGGTAACTTTGGCATTTTCTGTGTTTAGCCATACTCTGGAGCATAATATATGCATACTATCTTATTGTTTTTCCCTGCAGCATGAGCACTTACTATTCTGACCACTTGACATCCTAGTCAAAACCATACGCTGTGACATTAGTTTATCTGATCATTTGTGTCCATGTTTTTGTAAAGTCTATACCATTCCCGATTACTTTTGAAATTGTGCATTGACAAGGACATTAGAAATTGCTAGGGTCACATAACAGGGTGAGGTTTCAGTCAGGGACGCCCGTGTTGAGGTGACCACCGTGTTCTCTGTAGGCAAGGGGCAGTGTTGATCTCTTATAGGGGCTATTAGGTGTAACGATTCTAACCAGCATGGCTAAAAACGTGCGGTTGGATGGATCCTCTGGGCCCACCGCGGGCCAAGATGGTAGATGCAGGAGGTGGGTAGCCGAAGTGCAGGTCTGCGTTGACGGTACAGGAACAGAGACAGGCACCGCAGGTGTAGCCGTTAAACGTGTACACAGTCCAGGTGTAGCTGGTGAACGTATGCACAGTCCAGGTAGGTAGCAGGTATAGGCCAAGTAGCAGGAATAGGCCAGAAGGTGCAGCGGCAGATGTACAGCAAGTAAACGTGCAAATGAACAAATAGCACAGTCAGCAGCAGTACAGCAGCTAAGGGGTCAAGCTCTTGTGCTGGAAGACAACAACAAACTGACACTGGGGAGAGGTAGGAGGTTCCTTATGTAGCCAGGGGTCAGAGGTCACAGGGCAGGAACAGGAACACTGTCTCTATAAATGGAGTGCAGTGCCGCGCGAGTGCCCCTAGAGGGAGCACGTGTGCGCACAGGAAGCTGGAGGAAGCCATGGTAACTCAGCCCTGCCCACAGGGATGGCTGCAGGACTGGCAGGAGCTGGGACAGGTGCGTGCAAAGAGCCAGGGACACCAGGGGATATCGCAGCAGCGGCCGGGACATGAGAGACACGGGCACGCCGACGGTCCGTGGCGTGAACCGTGACAGTACCCCCCCTTAAGCCCTCCCCTCCGGGCTAGCTGGGTACCCACAAAACAGCTATGGGTAACCACCTCCTCCTCGGTATCCCAGGAACCGTCTTCAGAGGAGGTGTCCAGAGAGTCCCGGGTAACTTCTTGGACCTGGGGAGAAGAAGCAGAAACAATAGGCAGGGGGCAGGGTGGGTGGGAGTCAGAGGTGTCTTTGCAGACCAGAGGCTCTTCTTACACACATGGTTCTTCCATTGGCACAGCAGAACATACGGGCAGAGAAACTGGTGGGCAGGGCTGCTCCAGATGGGCGGGCTTGAGGCAGCTAGAGTTGCAATGCTTGCCCCATTGGACAACTTCGCCCGTTTTCCAATCCAGCGATGGGCTGAGAAGCTGGAACCACAGAAGCCCGGGCAAGACTGGAGCAGACGAACTTGGCAGGACGTAGAAGGAGATGTCCTCTTGGTGGGAACTACCAATTTGTAGAGACACAGGCTGGGTGCGGAACTGGACTGGCTCCTTCAGGATCTCCCCGTTAACGGATGAAAAACTTAGTGGTTTTTCCAGACGGGAAACAGGCAGGCAGAACTTCTCCAGTAGGGATGGATGGATGAAGTTCTTGGAAGAGCCGGAGTCCAGAAGAGCAGGAACTTCGGAAGCATCACCAGACGAAAAACGTAGGGTGACTGGGGTGGTCAAACGGGGAGCAGGCACACCGTTATTCGGGGTAACTTCACCCACAACACCATGGTACTGAGGTTTCCGGAGCGCAGCTGGGCGGGCTGGGCAGTTCTTCAGTTAATGACGGGTACCACCGCAGTACAGGCACAGGTTTAAGCTGCGTCGACGGGCACGTTCCTCTGTGGAGAGATGAGTGCGGTTCACTTCCATTGGCTCATCTTGGGGGAACGCAGGTGCCAGGCGAGGTTGACACGGGGTTTCCGGTACAAAGCGTGGAGGCTTGCGAGGCCGGGTGGACGCTGCTGGCTGCTGGCGTAGCTCAAGCTCCTTCTCAGCAAAACGGCTGTCGATCTGGGTAGCAAGAGCGATGAGGTCGTCCAGGGTGGTAGGTAAGTCACGACAAGCCAACTCGTCTTTAATGCATCCATCGAGGCCCCCCCAGAAGGCAGCAACGAGGGCCTCGTTGTTCCAGGCAAGCTGGGAGGCCAGGGTACGGAACTGGATGGCATACTGTCCCACAGTAGAATCGCCCTGACGGAACCGGAGTAGCGATGAAGCAGCAGATGTGTTGCGCCCAGGTAGCTCGAAGGTTTTCCTGAAGGCACTCAGGAACTCCTGGAGGTCACCTGTCAGTGGATCCCCTCTCTCCCAGAGGGGTGAGACCCAGGCCAAGGCCTCAACTGACAGGAGGCTAATGATGGTCTGTGGTGATGGTCTGCAGCTTACGGAACAATTGCTCCAGGGTGGACGCCATGACGGTTTACCACGGCTACCAGGTCAGGCAGAGTCACTCCGGCGGGATCCATTATTTATGGTCAGTTCGTACTGTAACGATTCTAACCGGTATGGCTAGAAACGTGCGGTTGGATGGATCCTCTGGGCCCAGGGCCGCCGTTAGGGCAGTACAGCCAGTACTACTGTATGGGGCCCGGCTAATCTGTGAAGCAAGGGGGGGGCCCCACCATATCTATCATATCAGCTATTTGTAGGCTGGGGGGGCCCCAATGCTTCAGCTGTATGGGGCCCTGAAATTTCTGATGGCGGCCTTGTCTGGGCCCACCGCAGGCCAAGATGGTAGATGCAGGAGGTGGGTAGCTGAAGTGCAGGTCTGGGTTGACGGTACAGGAACAGAGACAGGCACCGCAGGTGTAGCCATTAAACGTGTACACAGTGCAGGTGTAGCTGGTGAACGTATGCACAGTCCAGGTAGGTAGCAGGTATAGGCCAAGTAGCAGGAATAGGCCAGCAGGTGCAGCGGCAGATGTACAGCAAGTAAACGTGCAAATGAACGAATAGCACAGTCAGCAGCAGTACAGCAGCTAAGGGGGTCAAGCTCTTGTGCTGGAAGACAACAACAAACTGACACTGGGGAGAGGTAGGAGGTTCCTTATGTAGCCAGGGGTCAGAGGTCACAGGGCAGGAACAGGAACACTGTCTCTATAAATGGAGAGCAGTGCCGCGCGCGCCCCTAGAGGGAGCATGTGTGCGCACAGGAAGCTGGAGGAAGCCATGGTGACTCAGCAGGGATGGCTGCAGGACTGGCAGGAGCTGGGACAGGTGCGTGCAAAGAGCCAGGGACACCAGGGGATATCGCAGCAGCGGCCGGGACATGAGAGACACGGGCACGCGACGGTCCGTGGCGTGAACCGTGACATTAGGGCAAGTGTTTTTGTCCCTCTTTTCTTCTGGTCTGTACACTTTTCGTCTTTTTTGTATTGTGATGTAAAATATGTGGGTCTTGATATCTTTTTTAAAAATAACATTAAACGTTAAATTTTATTACATGATTATTCCCTTTTGTGATACAAATTTGCAGACCAGTTGTTATGGCAGCCAGGGGCTGAATAAAGGCCTTGATGGTGGCCATCTTACTACTCCCATTACAACCTGCCTTAGGCAGGATGTTATAGTGAAGCCATTACTGTACACTGTTATGCAATATATTACTCTTGCAGAATAGTGAACAAGTGCTCGCAACCTCCTTTTTCCATTTTAAAAATAAAGAAATAAAAAAATAAAAAGTTAAACATCATTGGTATCACCACGTCTGTAAAAGTCCAATCTATTAAAATGTACCATTATTTATCCTGTACGATGAACAGCATAGAAAGTATTATCAACCCCTCCCCCAAAAAATAAATAAAAGGTTATTAAAAAGTCGCGGGTATCCCAAAATCCTACAAAAAACACAGACACAAGGCCATACTTCCAGCTCAATGGCTGGACAAAGAACTATTCCCAGTAGGAGACAGTATAAGCCCCAGTGCTACATGGGAGAAATTTAACAGGTACAGTTCACTAATGAACAATTGCTCACATGCCCAGGGCTGCTATTAGGGCAGTACTGGGGTACTTCTGTACGGGGACCAGATCAAAATACGAGACAAGGGGGCTCCCCGTCAGCAAGCCCCTTTTTTCACACGGTTGGTGGCCTGAGGCTTGAGAAAGCAGCAGGGCTGACATTCACAGTCGGCCTGTGACACTGCTGATTCGCCACAGTTGGTCCACACCCTGAAAAACACGGTGCCATCACCAGCTAGCTGTTAGTGTCTGCCCTATGTGTTGGAAGGAGGAAAAGAAGGTCCAGAGCTGTGAGGGATGGTGGAAGAGGGCCTGTGAACTAAGCAGGGGGGTTCAGAGCTGTGAAGGATGGTGGAGGCAGCCTGTGTGCTAAACAGAGGGCCCAGAGTTGTGAGGGATGGTGGAGGGGGCCTGTGTGCTAAAAAGAAGGCATGGAGCTGTGAGGGATGGTGGAGGGGGCCTGTGTGCTAAAAAGGGGCCCTGTGTCGTGAAAAGCGAGGGCCCTGAGTTATGAGTTTTTATATACGATGTGTGTTTGTGTATGTATAGTGTGTGCATTCTATGTGTGTATATATACATAGCATGTCTGTTTATTTAGCATGTTAATATATATATATATATATATATATATATATATATATATATATATATATAGTGTGTCTGTTTATATAGTGTGTGCATATGTGTATATGTAGCATCTGTGTGCATATGTGTATATAGGGTGTGTATATAGTATGTGTATATAGCATGTGTGTATATATATAATCTGTGTATATATAGTGTGCATGTGTGTATATAGCATCTGTGTGTGTATATAGCATATTTGTATATAGTGTGTGCATATATAGCAATGGTGTGTGTATGTAGAATGTGTATGTATATAGTGTGTGTATATAGCATGTATATGTGTAGCATGGGTGTGTGTATATATAGTTGGTCTGTGTATATATAGTGTGTGAATGTGTATATATATATAGCATATGTGAATATACAGTGTGTACATGTCTGTATATATAGCATGGGTGTGTGTATATCGTGTCTGTATATGGCATGTGCATGTATATAGTGTGTATGTATAGCATGTGTGTACAGTGTGTTTATAGCATATGTGTGCATATATAGTGTCTGTATATAGCATCTGTGTATATAGCATGTGTGTTTATAGCATATGTGTATATATAGCGTCTATATATAGCATGTGTGTATATATAACGTGTGTATATAGCATAAGTTTGTATATAAACTGCGTTGTGTGTTTATAGCATTTTTGTATATGTATAATGCTTGTACATAGCATGTGTGTATATATAGCACATGTGTTTGTATATAGCATCTGTTTGTATATAGCTTGTGTGTATAGTGTGTTTATGGCATTTGCATATATATAGCATGTGTGTATATAGCGTCTGTTTGTATATAGTATGTGTGTATGTAGTGTGTAAATGACTTCCAGCAATGTCCCCCGGTCTCTGTTTACTTCCTCTTCATCAGTCGGCATGTGACCACTGCAGCCAGTCAATGGCTCCAACAGTCACTTGCCATTTCCTAGACATCAATGCTCAAGAGCCATTCACTTTTTGATTGGTGATGTCAAGGGAATGGCACTTGACCACTGGAGCCACTGATTGGATGTAGTGGTCTCAAGTTTATAAGCTGCCACCAGCTGGTGGTACCTAAACTGGAGCAAGTGTGCAGGTGTGTAGATAATGGTGCGTTTTGGAATGAGAGTTGAAATGCATCTGGCACAAGATACTCACAGACGACTGGAGTTGAAGTGTTGACAGGCTTTACTCATGGCACAAACTTCCTTACTTTTCTTCTTCCACTACTAGCGTACTTTGACATGTTTTCCCTTTCTCTTCTCTTGTTAAAGAGTACCTTTTACCTCCACACAAAACACAAAAATTTATAGTAGATGAAATTATAAGACTTTTCTCAAATGCATGTCATTAGCAAATCAGAGGGTTTACCTCAGTATTAGGGCGCATCCCCACGGCAATGGACAAATACCAGTCGGCTTATGTCATGTTTTGCGGCCGTCCACCATGACCGCGCGGGGGGGGGGGGTGTTTCTCCTCGATGAGCGGTGAAAAGCCCTCCTCCTTCACATTGATATGCACATATTCCGGACGGAAGAATGTGCATGATCAATGATTTTTGGGCGGCACGCGGGCAGAAAAACCGCCGGGCGGAAAACCCGTGCCGTGGGGACTGCTGCACGGGTTTTCCATAGGAGCCCGTTGTGCTCATTTTCGGATGGTTTTTCAGGCGGTCTGCAAAACCGCAATCCTAGTAGGATTCCTTCTGTGGGACATACCAACTGTGCATAGCTGCTTGTACAGGGCAATCTGAGTCTCTCCCTACATAGAGTGCAGCAGGCACAGCACACTGAGGATATAGTGTGACAAGGTTTACCTGTTGCTCCAGTATCCTCCTCCATAGAACACAGGCATTTATATTACACTGCTGCTAGTGTAATATATTGTAAATGTGGTGTAGACATACAGGCTCCTCCCTAGACAGTGGACTTTCCCAGCTCGGAAGCAGTTACCTTGGTGGATCACTATGTTGACAGCTCCGTAAAAACTTTCACGTGCCGACTTCAAACCTGTCTTAAAGGGCCAGCACTTTTTTTAAAACCTGAATTACAGGTGAAATGCTTTCATTTTCCTAATGAAACATATTTGAGAAAGTGTTTTTATTTTCATTTCCTGATACTTCATGAGGTTCCCTGGAGGTGAAAGGTCCCCTAGTTGCCCTGCTAATATCCTAACACCTGGACTCCACTGTATCTGTATCCCTTCTCCCAGGGACCTAGTGATTGGCTTGTATATTCTACTAATGTCCTCTTTCATTTCACTGGAGTTCTTCTTTAATTCTCCCTATCTCTGGTTCTGAGGGGTCTCTTTACTCTCTCTTTCTCTCTATTAGCCTGATCTAGCTTCTGTGAATTTCTGTGAATTTCAGCCCAGTGGAAGGGGGCAACCTACTCATGAGCCACAGCCGGTTTTGTGGCCAGGAAGAATTCTTATACAGGAACTCTGAAATTCAACAAGCAATTATGAACTCCAACTCCTAACTAACTGGTCTTTTCTGAGATACACATATATACCTGCATATCTTCCCTCTAGCCAAAGTTCCATAGCTACTCCTGAATGGCTGCAGTACAACATATGATACTAGCACTTAAAGCGTCAGTACCCTAAAAGTATATATAAAAATAGTTGTCTGACGTCTGTTCTCAGCCAAACAGCTGGACTAATCTGCACCAAATTTGGCACATTTTCAGAGTTTCAGCTCTCTATGACTTAGTGTGTATATAGCACACAGTTTTACCAGGGCGGCGCCTATCATAGTACGAATGTTATGTATAAACAAGTCTATAGAAGGAAGGGCAGGATACATTTGTCATTTCTGGGGAGTTCTATTTACATTTCTATACCTGAGCTGCCTCTCTTGACATATAGATACCTTCAGGGCAAATTCCTGCACATCAAGGGATGGATTTGATTTCATTTGGTTGTATGATGATCATAGAGATAGCAGCTCTTCATGTAATATTACCCATTCCGAGGTGTGTCAGCTCTACAAGATTGATGAGCTCAAATACACTATTTACACTATTGACTTTTGGTTGAAATTTCAGGATGAGCATAAAATTTCTTGATTATTTTTTTTTAAATGAATTAAATTAAACCATACCTCAACTGTTCAATGTTGCAGGAAAATGGCAAAATTCACAACAGGTGTTTGATCCATGAATTGCCCAATAAATTTAGGTGGTCAATTTAAATTGGGATTTAAATAGTCCTCCTCATCATATGGTTCACATTTTGACATCATAAGATCAAGACAACACCTTACAGCTAATCAACCGTACCTCGCCATTGGGAGGCTTCAAGCAGGATGCTCTTAGACAGAAGTGGCCACTGAGCTTAGAGTGTCAGAGTGTCATCAGCAGGTTGCAACATAGATAAAGAGAGACTGGAAGAGTCACAGAAAGGCAAATAAATGGACGTCCTTTGGCTCCATCACACACTGACGACTGCTTCATTGTAAGCAATGCCCTGTGAAACCGGATAATGAATGCCGCACAACTCCAGGCACGTTTAAGGGACGTGAGAGGCAACCAAGTGTCACGTCACACCATCACATCGCCTATGCCGGGACGTTGCTCCCGGGATCTCCTAGGCCAGAAGCCTACGGGCTGTCAGCTTAGGAGACATAGTGGCACAGGAGACGTAATCTCGCCTCCTGTGCCGCTTAATGAGCGAATTCGGGCCTCCTGCACACAGAAGTGCTGCCCGGACCCGCCACAGAGGCTGTTACTCCACTGGGCAGGGTAGGCGGCTGCCCGGAAGGGCTCTGTGTGCTCATGGGGCCCTCAGGCAACCGCCTACCCTGCCCAATGGAAGAGATGGCCCTGCCTGTTGATCAATTCTGAGGTGTTGTCTTGGTCTCATGATATCAAAATGTGAACAGCATGATGAGGAGGACTGTTTAAATCCCAATTCAAACTGATCCCCTAAATTTATTGGGTCATTCAGGGATCAAACACCTGCAAAAAGTTGTGCAAAAAGTACTGAAACACTGAATAGTTTGACATGTGCATTCTAAAATATTTAGTTCATTTAAAAAAAAAAAAAAATTAAAGAAATTTTATGTTCATTGTCAAATTTCAGCCAAAAGCCAATTATGCCTAACTTTTTGTGAGTAGTGTATATTGAATATTCTGCAAAGCTTGTTGTATAAACACACGTCTGTCCTATGTAAGGGATGGTTACCTTCTCCTGCACTCCACCAAACATTTACTGCACTGTCTGCATTGTATGGTGTGAGGTTGAGACGGACTCAAGAGCTAAGCCTGCATTATCCAAATGGGAGTCCCTCAAGTGTATGTAAAAACCCCATGTCATGTGCCAAATTACAGTATTGGCTCTGCTACACCTGTCTACACAGTCCAGTAAAGAAAATCATTGTGAAATATACAACTGTAAAGTAAATCAAAGTCGATCTGAGCTGTCTACATCCATAAATGCTGTAGAGGAAGACCCTGATCTATTGATAAGAGAGTTTATTAAGGTTTGTGAATCAGACTCTGGCTGTCTGATTAAATTAAGCGTCTCCAAGAAGGACACAGGTGTAGGCAAGGAGAGGAGCTAATCTAATCTCCTCCCGCAGGACGTTGTGCCCCCCCATTTCTGTAAAATATACAACAATAATATGGTTTCTGCAGCGGTTTAGTGTAGACTCAGCAGATGAGGGAGATGGCTGGATCTCCTTTATTGGACACGATGGACATGCAGTGATGTATTACACAGGTCGTCCAAACAGCGTCTGCTAAGGAGTCTAATTAATACCGCAAGTGATGGATATGCAATATATTATTTCGGTGGGATCATTTCTCTCATGATGCTCATTACAGTAATGACATTAAACTGCTGATTATATTTCATCAGTGGCCGCCATTGTAGGTGACAGGAGCTGCCGGCCGGGACATTCATCATGCTGGGTTTATCTTCACCATCCACAGAATACAAATTATAATTGTTATTATTGTAACTGTGAATCAGCAATGACATCTGAATCGCCTGCAAGTGATAGACGAGCTCTTTGTTACCAGAGATGAATTCATTACTTTGGTATCAAATTCAAATAAAAAAAATAAATCTAGTTGAACCATTATATTAGATGGAAGAAAATTATACTCTATGGAGAGTTGTACGGCGTCATTATACTGACTTTACTAATTGTATTAGGCTATGTCTACACAGCACTAGTTTCTGGTTGGATTTAAATACTGAATCCCAAAACCAAAAACCTGACTAATCAGTGCCCATAGACCGCAATAGAAAATCTGTGCTGTAGCCTACACAGCACGGATTTTCTACTGTAGGATTTGTAAACCGCCGGCCTTCCACTGGAAGCTAGAACATGTTCTATCCTCCATCGAAATCCCGTACAGTCAATGTGCTGGGCAGGTGGAAAAGCCGAAAACCGACCGCGTTTTTTGCGCAAATACACGCCAACCACGGTACAGCGATGTTAAAATACCGTCAAATTTTCAACTTCATTTTAACATAAGCTGTGTAGACATAGCCTATATGTTCTACATCCCACAACTTAGGATAAATTAAAGAGGACCTGTGACCAGGCTCGGACTGGCCCACAGGGGAATAGGGTAAACCCCCGGTGGACCCCTGAGGATGGTAAACCTAAAGTTGTTTTTTTAACTGCATATACATCCTAAGAGGAGGCAAAAAAGCAGAGAAAGAGAGGCAAAAAGCAAGAGGTAGAGTATAGGGGCAGGTACAGTCATTTACAGTAGCTGTAAGGTGGGCCACTAAAATAAACTACACCGGTGGGCCCAGAAACAGCTCAACTGGTGGGCCCCTAGAATCAACTGTACCTGTGGGCCCTAGGAACCCCAGTCCGACACTGCCTGTGACATCTCCTGATATGTCTGTTTTAGTAAACACTCGTGTTCCCTATGAAATAACCATTCTGGATCATCTTCTCTTATATCTCTGTGTTGTGCTGATCCTCTTTTATTCCTCAAAGAAATTCATAATCAGTCTGTCAGCTGGGTGTTTTTAATCAGGGTGTGTGCTGCACAAGTCTGACAATCAGTATTGACAGAGAGTGCGGGGATACACCCCACTTAACACAGTAAGGCTATGTTCACACGATGTAATTGTGGCTCGTACAGTACGGCAGCAATTACGCCGGGTGATTTGGGAGTCGCGTTGATCAGCGCGTACTCCTGCGGCGCGCGGGGGGGGGGGCGCAGCTCGCCGGCCCCATTGACATGCATTATTCGCCGCGCGTATTCTTCTCAAGTAATTGACATGTCACTTATCTCCCTGCACGTACAATACGATCGTATTGTACGAGCGGGGAGAGGAGGCGTAATCCATAGTTCTCTATGGATTACCGTAATTTCGGTGTGCATCTCGCTCGTATTAGAGTTCAAATGTGCACCAAAATTAGCCCATGTGAATATACCTTAAGGGTATGTTGACACGGCACGTTGGATCTGATTTTGAATCCGTTTTTAGATGCGTGTTTGGATCCGTGTTTTGGACCCTAAATGGACCCAAATACGCATCTAACAATGTGCGGTGTGATTTACATTGCTTTCAATGTAAAACCTGCATCGGTGTTCAGACGAGTGATCGCCGATGTCTGTTTACATGCGTCTTTCTGATGCGTCTTTTGGATCCGTTTAAAGGATTGACGTCAATTCTTGATCCGTTTGACACAGCAGTGCCCTATTTAAAACTATAGGGTGCGGTCCTGCTGCAGCCATAATGCATCCAAACACGCACCTGCACGTTGGATGCGATTTATGTAGCGCTTTTGAATAAGTTTTTAGGATCCAAAATTGATCCTGTGGTGGATCCTGTGTTATCTATACACATTGGTGTCACCTTTCAGTGTAATCCTGCCTGTGCTGATAATAAAGAGACTGCTGAAAAGTGGTAATACCCTCAGGGTATGTTCACACGATGTATTGCGGCGCATACAGTACGCACCGCAGTACATTGTGTGTTTCGGGAGCTCGCACTAGTACGTGCGTACTCCCACAGCGAGAGGGGGGGGGGGGCGATAGCCCACCAGCCCCATTGACATTCATTACTCACGTGTTCGCCGCAAATAATTGACATGTCACTTATCTCCCCACGCGTACAATACGATCGTATTGTACGAGCGGGGAGAGGAGGCGTAATCCATAGTTCTCTATGAGAGCTATGGATTACCGTAATTATTGGGCGCATTTCCCCGCGTATTAAGCACAGTACGCCAAGAAACATGCGGCAAAATGTGCCCCAAGTTAAGCCGTGTGAACATACCCTTATGGTAACACCCATCTGACTGATCCAGTCATACATTTCTTTTTCACACACACTCTGCAGGTCTGACCACACTATATTCTTTTACGACTCACTGCATTATATGGTTTCCAGTTCCCCTGACGAACCATCACCATTAAACGGAACATGTCATGAGAAAGTGACCTATTGTTTAACTCATGTTTTTATATTTAACAAATTTTTAAAGATTTTTTTTTTTATTTCCCATATCACGATTAATATTTAAAAAAAATATCTTGCAGTTTTCACTTTGGCGTCAAGGCCTAATAATAGTCTGACACTTCCTGTTTTGTAAAGAAATCTTTTCAGCATTGTCCTCATTATCAACACAGGCAGGATTACACTTAAAGGAGACCCCAATGTGCATAGATAACACAGGATCCACCATTCACAGTAGGAGATAGTCACAGCTCACCCTCTCCCCATCCCTGTATAATCACTACTTCCCAGGTCACAGAGCATGCCTAAAAAACGCTCCCATAGAAGTCAATGGGTCTGCTCCTGTTCACAGACTCCTACGTGCATGTAGCTGCTGTAAAGCATCTCTCTAAATGCTGTTAAAAGCATCTCAGGCAAAATGGCTGCCCCATAATCATATACAGTCAACCGAATTGTAAAATCTTCAATCAGAAAATAAAAACAGCTAAGGAGAAAAGAATATGTATCATTGTCTTGTTTTAATTAGTAAAAGAAAAAAAAATGGTGATAGATTCCCCTTAAGATGATGGAAAATGCGTTGGGTAAACCGGATCAAAAACTTTTATGAGTAGATCGGAGTAAACACCTGTGTACTATCCCTTAATATATCAAGAACATACTAGGGTGAACCATCGTGGAATGGGGGCGCCCTTTACGGGCCAGTACCTCCACAGTTAGAAAAGACACTCTAGGTTACAGTGTAGGTATCACAGCTTTTTTTTTTTTGCCTCTCCTGCAGATTCCCATTGTATTTATTATGATATTCATATTGGATATACACACAGCCAGATATCTGTGATCTCCTTGCGTGGAATTCCAAAATCAAGTCGCAGTGAGTTATCTTTAATCCACTATATCAGGTTTATGTATAGGCTAAATTGTGAATTGGAAACATTATTGTATTGTATTATTGTATACATGATGTGTAGGGTGCTGCTGTCTTTAGGGTATGTTCACACGGCTTATTGCGGCACGTATAGTACGCGCCGCGATACGCCATGTGTTTTGGAACCACGCGCTGATCAGCACGTAATTCCAAAGCACGAGGGGCCAGCGCCCGGCCTGCCCCATTGATACGCATTGTCAGCTGCGCGTAGTCGCCGCTGACAATTGACATGTCAATTGTCCCCCTGCGCGTACAATACAATCATATTGTATGCGTGGAGATGACGCGTAATCCATAGTTCTCTATGAGAGCTATGGATTACCATAATTGCAGCGTGCATTTCACCGCGTATAATGCGCAATCCACGGCGAAATACACGAAATGCCCTTATTCTTTTTGAGTGGTTATGCTAAAATTAATGATAACAAATGCACATCTATTTGGATATCCAATAACCTAGTGATAAATCTGTTCAAGTATATTCTCAGTTATTTGTTTTTTGCAGATTTTTGCTTTTTGCCAATACGTTGCCAATAATTATTATCTTTTTTAAATATATGGAAGAAAAAAGTTAAATGTAGCTTATGGTCGTTTAAAGCTCAGTGATAATAGTTTTCTATGAGGAATAACAGAGGAACCGCACAACACAGAGTTACTGTTATTTCACAGGGAACACAAGGATTTACTAACACAGACATGTCAGGAGGTGTCTTTAAGGATTAGTGATATATTCCTGTAATATCCCCGGAGGTCTAGACTGGATTTTAGTTAATACCTATTATTCCTGGTGGTTAAGGGTAATAAAGAGGTTAAAGCAAGCCTCCAGTTTAGAGTAAAAACTATCAGTATACATGCAGAATGTGTAGTTAAATACTACCTGTGACATCTGATAGGTCTGTGTTGGTAAATCCCTGTGCTTTCTATGAAATAACAATTCTGGAGCCTCTTCTCTTATATCTCTGTGTTGTGCTGTTCCTATGTTATTCCTCCTTGAAATGTTTTACTGAATCAGTCAACTGGGCGTAACAAATTGGGGGCGTGTCCCTGCACACACTGACTCTGTTAGCACTGATTGCACAATGTCAGACTGTGCAGGGACACACCCAGCTGACAGATTGGAAAGGAGTATCCAGGGAGAAAAACAGTGATGATCCAGAATTGTTATTTTATACGGAACAAGTCAACACACATGTCAAGTACGGCTACAGGTGGTGCACTACTTTTTGGTTTTGCTGCTGGTTTTGCTGCTGTGGTTCTTCCCATTCTCTGTCCTCTCTACATTTGATGATATGCATTAGGGTATGTTCACACAGCATTTTTTGAAGTGTAAATTTACGCTTCAAAATTAGCTTCCTAATCTGCTTCAAAGGTGTACTTTCAGGAGTATTTTGAAATGTCCTATCCCTTTTGTTTCCTATAGGAATTTTATGAATTAACCCTTTAATCCCTCCAAAGAAAAAAATATTACTAGTAGTATTTCTACTGTACTTTGGACCTTTGTTATGTATGTAAACTCCCTGGAATGTACAGCACCTGGAATGGTGCTTTAAAATATTTAATACAAAATAAAACCTAACTCTTGTCCTCCAGGTGTACTAAGAATATACCAGGTTTTGATGATTTCCCTCCTCTGCCCTAGATCATCAGGAATACTAATCCCTTTACTGCCCTGAACCAACATGAAAACTGACATTGACCCTTTCACTGCCCGAGATAAACAGGAATGCTGTCACTGATTTCTTCCCTGTTCTAAACTACCATGGATGTTGACTTTGCTGCACTAGAGTTGGATGCTGTTTAATATACAGTGGTTGATCAATATACAATATTAATGGGTTCCAGGACGACCATTGTATGTTGAGACCATAACTCTATGGAAAACTGGGAATTGGTTCCAAGACACCAAATTGTCGCCAACATAATAAAAAAATGAAAGAAAATTATGCAGATTATTAATATAGATAAATCAAGTCCCTGCATATAACATTAGAAAGAGCTGCTGGAAGCTGGGAATCACTTTCTACTTTGAGGACAGGAGATTCTTTGGATTATGTACTTAAAGGGGTTCTCGCACTACATTGATTCATCTTACCTCGGTCCTGTTTTTTTGGTTTCATTTTGAAGTCAGGGGCGTGTTTACTGGCTTCTATTAGGCTGCAGTAGAAGCCAGGTCTGTAGCTATAGCAACCAGTCCTGGCAGCCTATCATGAAAATTTGAACAGGTCTGTAGATATAGAAACCAGTGCTGGCAGTCTATCATGAGAGATTGAACAGGTCTGTAGCTATAGTGACCTGAGGAGCTGATGCAGCCCATACAACAGGGGATATCTCAGAATAGGTAGAACACTGTTAATGGAC
The DNA here is from genome assembly GCA_025379985.1 of Phyllomedusa bahiana. Classification (NCBI taxonomy): domain Eukaryota; kingdom Metazoa; phylum Chordata; class Amphibia; order Anura; family Hylidae; genus Phyllomedusa; species Phyllomedusa bahiana. The sequence goes on from JAODAL010039082.1 coordinate 18,543, forward strand.
ATTGTAATGGTTCGGTGGATTCGCTGGACCACCGCAAGCGATGATAGTTAAGCCACGCCATGGAGCAGAGTCTAAGTAGCCCCTGGTATTCACCAGAGCCCGCCGCAAAGCGGGATGGACTTGCTGCGGCGTGAGGCTATCAGGTCGTTACCCCTGACATGACTTGCTTGCGATGGCGGCCGGGGTAATGCGTGGTACAAAATCGTAATCCGGAGGCGTAGTCGGGGACAGACAGAGGGTCAGGGCAGGCGGCAAACAGGCAAGGTCAGGAAACGTAGCGGAACGCACTGGTACACGGGTAATCAGACAGAACTCCAACACTCTCAAGACAAGGCAATGCACACCAACAATCTGGCAGAGAGTGCAGGGGGCGTGTACAATATATAGGACCAGCGGCCGGCAATTAGCAAATTATCGGCGCGCTGGCCCTTTAAATCCAGAGAAGCCGTCATGCGCGCGCCCTAAGCAGCGGGTACGCGCGCGGCGGCCGGCACAGGCAGGAGCAGGGGACACAGGAGCATGGACGGGTAAGTAACTAGGCGCCGCAGCCTGGGCAGCAGGGGGATGGTTGCGGGGGGGCGACGGCACCCACGCCGGACCCCATGACAGACATATATTGCAAAGTGACTTGTTTTTGCAAGATCTTTAACATAAAAAGCAGCAATCCTCGCAGTGAGACAACCCCTTTAAAAAGAAGAAAATGAGGCCCTCACCTGGTGCCATTTCTTGGCCATGTAAAGAACAGGACAGGACATGTAGTACCGCACTATACTGTAGAAAAGCACTACTAGACCGCCAATCACTGCATGCACCTTACTAATACAGAGGTTTTACAATTGCTCATGATAACTGACTTAATCAGTGTCTGGGACATTGTATATTGAAACCACACTCATCACACAATGTCCCAGGAGAGACCATTATATGTTGAAAATATTGTATCCTGAGGTCAATGGAACTTGAGGGAGCACTGTCTCTGCCTGCACGCTACCGTGTTTCCCCGATAGTAAGACACCCCCGATAGTAAGACGTAGCGGTGTCTTGGGGAGGTCGCCTAATGTAAGACGTACCCCGAAAGTAAGACGTAGCGCGGCCTGATGACGTCACTGCCTGTGCCGGGATGAGCGCGCGGGAGGCCGGAGCAGCGAGGAGGCGGCGCGGGAGACGGAGCAGCGAGGAGGCGGCGCGGCGCGGGAGACGGAGCAGCGAGGAGGCGGCGCGGGAGACGGAGCAGCGAGGAGGCGGCGCGGCGCGGGAGACGGAGCAGCGAGGAGGCGGCGCGGGAGACGGAGCAGCGAGGAGGCGGCGCGGCGCGGGAGACGGAGCAGCGAGGAGGCGGCGCGGCGCGGGAGACGGAGCAGCGGGGAGCCAGGTAAGTGTTTTTCTGCCTACAGCTGGCCCTATACCTGTCTACAGCTGGCCCTATACCTGCCTACAGCTGGCCCTATACCTGCCCTATATAAGACATACCCCGAAAGTAAGACACACTGGGACTTTTGGGGGTAAAAAGAATGTAAGACGCTGTCTTACTATCGGGGAAACACGGTATGCGGCCCTTTAAATCTGTTTGCGACATTGCTAATTATTAGGGTACTGTACATTAATAATAATAATAATAATCTTTATTTATATAGCACCAACATATTCCGCAGCACTTTACAATTTGGCGGGAGTAGGTACAGACAAAAGAAATACATTGCACAATGGAAAGCTACTTACAGATGAGACACAAGGTGAGAGGGCCCTGCTCGCAAGAGCTTGCAATCTATTAGGGTGTATGGGTGAGACAAAGGGTAAGACGTGCTAAATTTACAATGGTCCGGCCATGTGACATAAATATGGGGTTGTTTTATGTAGAATTCGGATGAACCTGCCACCCAAACAGTACATCTATATACAGTTAAGTGCCGAAAATGAGATGAGTGCGCTAGGGAGTGGTGGTGGTGGTGGTGGGGGGGTTTGTTAGGATTAGGGATTCTGGTAGGCCAGAGTGAGAAGATGTATTCTCAGTGCCCTTTTAAAGCTATGAGATTACATTACTCTTTATTTAATGTGGTTCTGTAGTATCTGGCTTAGAGGGAGCTCAGGTTTATATTTATCCCTCACAAAAACTTAGAGGGAACATTAGCAGCGAAACGCATCCGGTAGCCGTAAAGAGTAGTTGTCTGGGGGGTATGTTGGCCCAAGCTGACCTTTTGCACTAGGACCCATGAACCTTTAGCTACACCCCTGGATATAGATAAAAATTGGTACTTGATAATTGTAGGTAATCAGATTTTCCAGAATAACATATCCTTATACTAAAAAGGAGATAGGTAGAAGGTCTTCAGGACACAAGCTCAAAAATTAAATGTTAGGGGCAGCAGGGCGGCTCAGTAGTTAACACTGTTGCCTCACTGCACTGGGATTCTGTGTTTAGATGTGACCAAGGACAACAGCTGCATGGGGTTTGTATGTTCACCGAGTGTGGGTTTCCACTGAGTTTCCCTCCAAGAACATACTAATAGGCTTTTCGTGAAATTGGCCTTAACATGTATGTCTGACATAGAGAAATTAAATCATGAGTATCACTGGGGAGAGAGATTCATATAAGAAAGGATATCCTCTGTACAACACAGCAGAATATGTTGGCACTACCTTAGTAACAGGAAATATATGAACACTAAAAATAACCAATACTATATCCATTAAGAAGAGCTAAGGCTATGTCTACACAGCACTGGATTCTCATCGGATTTTCGTCGGATTCAGTATTTAGAATCTGCTAGTATATTTTTACAGTCTTTTGCTATATTGGGATTGCATTTTGTTAAAAAAAAGTAACTGTGAAAAATTGCCATCACGTTCACATTCCATTGAAAAGGGAAGCCTATCACCAATTTACAGGTTAGGTGAGAAGTAGTGTTGTGTGCTTGATTTGGGTCAATGTCAAATTTGACGTGTCCAAGCGATTTGATTTGGGTAGGCCTAAAGTGAATTTTGGGAAGGTTGGGGTCATGGTTAGTGTTGTTTATGGGTTTTTACGGTGCGTTCCCACTGCAGAGGACAAATACCGGTCGGTTTTGCGGCCATCCCCATGGCCGCGGGGGGGTGGCAAGGGGCGGTTTTTCTCCGCAATGAGCGGAGAAAAGCCCTCCGTCTTCACAGTCACAAGCACAGATTCCGTCCGAACACCGGACGGAAGATTGTGCTTGTAGAATGTTTTGCGGGCGGACCGCGGGCGGCAAAACCGCCGGACGGAAAACCCGTGTAGTGGGGACTGCTGCACGGGTTTTCCATAGAGCACCATTGTGCTCATTTTCGGCCGGTTTTTCAGGCGGTCTGCAAAACCGCAAATCGTCTGAAAAAACGGCCGAAAACCCGTGCAGTGGGGACATGCCCTTAGAGGTTCACTTACTGTCCCTTGGAGCTCCTGGCACGGCATTACTTTTCATCTGATATCACTTTTTGTTACCATAGCATAAAGGTAACCACTATGGACCTGCACTGGGCTCACCGCCAAACTGGGAGAGCCTATGTAACGGTAAGTTCTTAAAAACCCATAAAGCTCTTGACCCCAGTTTAGGGTTAGGGCTATTATTAGAGAAAAATTTAACTCTGGATGTTCAGAACCCAAATTTTTTCACAAGTTCAGTTAAATCAAACAGAGACCTATTCAAACAACACTAGTTATATCTGTTATTGGCGGGTTGGCTATCTTCCGTCACTTACCTTTAGCAATCACAGCGTATGTAAGAAGCAGCGGTGTGTATACTTGACCACCACTCCACTCAAACAGGGGTACTCGAATCTTATGAACGGACTAGTAGCATGACCCCCACTAATGAGACCATTATCCTGCAAAAAGGTGATAAGTTATCATTATAGGAAAATCCCTTCAAATGTATAAAAACAAGTGATAAATTAGGCAAGAACGGGCTTGAAAGAGGCACAAGCTTCATCACTACAAGGTAAACAATCTATACAAAGAGCCTACAGCTTGTTGGGGAAAAGCTGAGTTTATAAGGTTGATTAAATGTATCGGCGCACGGCAGATGATCAGTAGTTCCCATTTTAATTGTTCCTGTCACTTTGGTCCAACTGTTTCAGAAAAAAAAACAGCAAGGATGAATCCTGCCCGTCCCCAATGCAAGAGCAATTACTCGTTAAATAGAAAATTCAAACTTGTTAATTGCTTCAGACTGCTCGCCGACATAGATGACCCCCCCTCCCCATCTGCAATCATATTAACATGTGCCAGCACAGAAATAATGCAATTACTACTTACATATGTCGCCACCAGAGAGCTGCAGTATGGATTTCATATTTGCTGTTAGGCTATGTCTACACGACAATAGTAATAAGCCGTGGGATTCGGTTATAGAATCCGACGGTATTTTACCATCGCGTTACCGCGGGTTTTGGCGCAGATTTTGTAGTCCGATTTCGGCCTAGTACATTAAACTGTACTAGAATCTGCCATAATACGGTGGATTATAGAACATGTTCTAAGTTTTTGGGGGGTATTTTGCCTGGGGTTTGAATTCCGACAACAGCAAATCCAGGCTGTGTAGACTACAGCTCGGATTTTCCATCGAGGTCTACGGGGAATGGTTATAGTTGGGTTTTTGTGGCTTCTAGATACTGAAAAGATCCTCCAATGGGCCCAGTCATAATACATACACCTAATATTTCAGGGCCCCAGAGAACTTGCAGAGGATAACTTCATTTGGAGCGATTTTACCACCAATCACCAGATATTCTAGTAAACCCTGCATGAGCGAAAATCATTGCCATGGCCATATCCTCTATAAATAGACAGTGGGCCGTCCAAGTAATTTCTTCTGGTGGGCCATCCAAATAATTTCTTCTAATGGGCTGAGTAATTTCCTCTGGTGGGCCCTCCAAATAATTTCTTCTAATGGGTTGTCCAAGTAATTTCCTCTGGTGGGCCCTCCAAATAATTTCTTCTAATGGGCTGAGTAATTTCCTCTGGTGGGCCCTCCAAATAATTTCTTCAATGGGTTGTCCAAGTAATTTCCTCTGATGGGCCCTCCAAATAATTTCTTCCAATGGGTTGTCCAAGTAATTTCCTCTGGTGGGCCCTACTGTCCTGAATTAGGATTGACCATGTCATCACCATAGCTACTATGGACAAGTGGGTGCAGATCAAGTTGGCCACTAAATATTTCATCTTTGGAGTACAGGACTTCCCCAATGTAATAACTAGAAAAAAGAAACAAGTCTAAGCCATCTTTCTCGGTTTCACTTAACAGGAAGGGTGAGAGGACCTGCAAGGGTCTGTTGTTGTAGTACATCCTTATACAAATCTTACCCATTGGATACCGTGGTAGAGAGCTGTTCACCCCTAGAAATATGGTTTCTAAGGGGAAATAACTTTGTAATACAGAGATGAATGGAACTCTACATGATGGCACATGCAGTGTCTATATCTCTGCAGTGCACTGTAAAAATTAGGCAAGAGAAAAGAGGGTTTTACCATTATCACAGCCAAGGATTCTTTACTGTAACAGCAGTGAGACTATGGAACTCACTGCCACAAGACATTGTGATGGTGGAGACAATAAACAGGTCCATGAAGGGCTTATATGCCTTTCTTAAAAAATATAGTATTTCAGGTTACAGTTATTAGATTCTGGAGATAAGATGTTGATCCAAGGACTATTCTGATTTGCAGATTTGGAGTCAGGAAGAAATTTTCCCTCCACCTCAGAGGGGTTTTTGCCTTCCCCTGGATCAACCATGTAGGATTGTAGCTTAGACGTGTGTCACAATCCACGCTGCAGTTCCTGCTCTGGACCACGGACATGGCCGTGTCTCACCTGTGTTCCCGGCTCCCCCCGTCTCGGTGTACTCACCTGTCAACGTTCCTGCTCCGGTCCTCACTGCTGTCGGGTCCTGCGCAGGCACATGCGTGCCAACTCGGCGACATTTATAAATAATGTACCCTAAATACCTGACCATTGACCCCTGACCACCTGGGACTTAAAGGGAACCTGTCACATAGATTATGCCCCCCTTGCTGAGGACAGCACAAGGTAGTGTCAGACCTGCTGTTTCCAGCGCCGTGTCCCTTTTTTGTAAAATACAGTAGTTTTAGAGCATTTAATGCTCAAATTTTTTTTCTCAGTCATTAACAGGAAGCTAATTTATGGTAACAGGTGGGCCCCTTACCTACTAACAGGTGCGGACTGGCATTCTGCTGAGCAGCCCGGAACCTGGCATGGAGTACGCTTACAGGCTATGCCTCCTCAATACACGACAGATACCGTCTGTTATGGCAGTGTTTTGGTATGGGGCTGGGAATGTTTTCGTTGCATTCTATGGATTACTTACCCATGTGGATGGCACTCTCAACCAATTTGGGTGTGAATCCATCCTTACAGATCACATACACCACTGATTGTCTTCCCTGGGGCAGATGGGATCTTCCAGCAAGACAATGCGACATGTCACACGGCCAGAAATGTCCGAATTGAGAACATCCAAGATTTTAAGTACTACGCTGCCCCCTAATTCCAGACTACCAAGTGAGATGTGGGGCTCTGTAGTGGTGTGTTTTATGCCACCAAGCATGTGAGCTCTGGATGTGTGTTGGCTATGGACCCCCAGCGCTGGGGAGCCGGTGGTGTTTGGTCTGACCCTCCAGCGGGTGGGAGGTGGGTGGTTTGGCTTTGGACCTCAGCAGCTGTGGGGCCCGGTGTGGTGTTGGCTCATGGACCCCCACGTGTGAGTCCCTAGTGGTGTTGCTCATGCCCTCCATCTGTGGAGCCCCGGATGTGTGTTGGCTCTATGGACCGTCCACTGTGGAGCCCCTGGTGTGGTTTGGCTCTATGGCATCAGCACTGTGGGAGCCCTGGATGTGTGTTGCTCTATGGCCTCACAGCTGTGGACCTGGATGTGTGTTAGCTCTATGGACCCTCCACAGCTGTGGAGCCCTGAGTGGGTTAGCTCTGGACGTCAGCAGCTGTGGCCTGGATGGTGGTGTTGCTCTATGGACCCACAGCTGTGGAGCCCTGGATGGGGTGGTACGCTATGGACCCTCCACAGTGTGGACACCTGGATTGTGGTATGGGCTCTAATTCCCCAGCAGCCTGGATGGGAGCCCCTGGATGGTGGTGTTGGTCTTTTGGCCCCCAGCAGCTGGGCCCCTGGATGGTGGTGTGCGCTATGGATCCTCCAGCAACTGTGGGAGCCCCTGGATGGGGGTGTTGGTGCTATGGATCCCTCCCGCAGCTGGGAGCCCTGGATGGTGGTTTGGCTCTATGGACCCTCCAGCAGCTGTCCCGGGGTTGGCTTAGTACGCTCCAGCAGCGGTGGGAGCCCTGTGTGGTGTTGGCTCTATGGACCTCAGCAGCTGTGGAGACCCTGTGGTGGTGTTGGCTCTATGGACCCTCCAGCAGCTGTGGGAGTCCCTGGATGGTGGTGTTGGCTCTATGGACACCTCCAGCAATCTTCGGAGCCCTCTGGTGGTGTTGGCTCTATGATCCCTCCAGCAGCTGTGGGATGCAGTCGGCTCCAGATACTGGTGACCACCTACCAGGACTTTATTAAATGACTCCCAAACTGTGTTTTTATTTTTACGTTTGTCTTGCAGTGCCATTTTCTGAGACAAATAACTTTTTGTTTTTCACTTCGCTTTTCAGACGCCACAGTATGAATTGTGTTTCTTTTTTATTGTTTTTCTTTGTAAAATGGGAAGGGGGGGGGTGAAAATGTTTTATTTTTATGCAGTTTTTGATTCTTATATGTACTTTTAGTCCCCACTAGGGGATTGCTTGCGCATTATTTTGTACTGGTAATATATTGTAAAATAGTGTATAGAAATGGTTCTCTTTTTATACCCTGTTTCTGGAATAGTAAGATGGCAGGCCTGTGAGCCTTCATTAGGTCCCTGGATGCCATGACAATCACTCGCCAGCTCACGATTGGAGGCAAATCAGTTGATGGAATAGAAAACCACACAGATTTTTAAATGTGTAGATGCCGGGGTCAAGTTGACCACTGCACCTCAGTGGTTAAACAGCCGGAATCTGAGTTTTGTCTGATACTGGCCAATGAAAGCAGGTGCTGGCTATAAATAACAGCTGTTACTTGCTGTGTATTGAGTAGGCCTACCCTTACTGACATCATGATGTTATTTAAGTAATATTGTATATCGGTGATGAGTTAAGGCCTCGTGCACAAACGCATATTGCAACTTGGTGGCAGAGGTGTAACTTGAAGCACCGGGGTCCTAGTACAAAAAGTGAAATGGGCCCCCTAGCTACCATTCGCCACTTACAATGTTGGTACCTCGGTAGGAGAGCTTTTGGGACCCCTTAGGCTGCAGGGCCCGGTAGCGACTGTTACCTCTGCACCTCCTATAGCTACACCCCTGCTTGGTGGTTGTGGGGGGGGGAGGGCATAATACTGTGCCATTTAGAAGTTTATGAAGTAAATCTGTACCTCTGTACACCATCGACTTAATAGATTTTATGTTCCTAAGAACGCCTTATTGCAGATCTTTGGTAGTTCTAAGGCTTTTTGGGAACCTTACCAAAGCCACCATGCAGCAGCACATGAAGTGACTATGACTTTAGTCCAGAGCCACAGGAAGTCCAGTGCTCCAAACAGGTGCCCAGTCTGGATTACTCTTGTTCTGCTTTTTTCTCTTCATATTTCTTTTTGTAAAAAACTGTAATAAAATAATAAAGAAAATTCAATTTTTCAGTTCAAAATCCATCTCTAATGTCAGCCTCACTGGAGCGGTTACTTAAATACTATTTCAGGAATATAAAATCTGAAGGTTTGCTGTTACCGCCCGGACTGACACATGCTGGACTGATATTATGTCATAGTCAGGGGAATACAGCTGTTTGGCCGGTGGAGGAACGGAAGTTTTCGTTTCAATCCTATTGTTTCCCTGGCAGGATGCCTGGACTCGCTCTCACCACACATCCACTGATAGAAATCATTTAGTGCACACAACTTTTACTTTCACACCATATAAACTACTACAAGATGTAGTGGACGACTCTGCCTTTTTTCATATATTTTTATATGGTAAAGTTGGTGAATTTTCTGCTTCAGTAAATGTAATCAGGCTCGGACTGGCCTAGGACCACAGAATCATCTGGTCAGTCCAAGCTCGGACATCATAATGGGCCTCAATGGTCCAGCAGAGGACAACCCCATTTGGAGAAGACTTTGAAGATCATCTCAGTAGGGTCTATTTCTTAGGGGCTAACGGGATGTTCCCAGTGTGCACTTAAATGGCAGGTCGATAGTATATGCCATCAAAGTCGGATAGGTTTGGGTCCCGTCTATGGGACCTACACCTGTCTTGGGTACGAGCCCTCGGAAGTCTTGGCTCAGCATGAAGAGCTGGTCACGATTGCACATGATTTTTCAGTACTAGGGGCTCCCATAGAATAGGATGGAGAGTGGTGTGGAAGTGCAATAGACTCTCTGTTCTGTACAGAAACTCTTGGGGGCCCATCCCAATATAAATGTAGGTCTGGGACCCATACCTGTCAGACTTTTATGACATATCCTATCGATATCCATTAATCATAAATTACGTGTGATTTATATATAGTGAAAAACTGGAAAGAAACGGGAGGGGAATCTGTAGTAAAGGCTTATTAGAGTACGTCTATATCTAAATGAAAAAAACTTATTGCTAATTGTATATTATAACCTATCGATATATCATAAAAGTCTATGTTGGGAATCCCCTTTTAATGCACAAATACCCTATCATATCTTATTGATGATATGTCGTTTTTGTGCAATAATAGCAAAAAAGATTACAAACATATGTTCTATATAGATGGAGGCTTGATCCCCATCATGACCGCCTCGTGTCGCCTGGTAGGCCCTTGCATATGATATATGATAAGTGTCAGTTCTGGATTCCTCTGATGATCTCTGTATAGTGCATGTGGCTGTCATCTACCAAATGACCCTAGATGACCTTGGAGTAGTTTATACTTGTGTGTAATACGACCTTGTACACCTGCAATGGGGGATATAGTATATGACATATGACCGGCAGTTGTACAGGATTAAGTGACATTCGTGGAATTTCTGTTCCATAAATCAATAGTTCTGGGGTGCTAACATATTTACCAGATTCTGTCTCTCCTTGCATATTGCTTACTGATTTATAGGCAGTGAAATAATATGTATTATAAGTAATATCCAACTTTAGCTACAACTTTACCAATCTTCAGTAATCTAGAATATTTCAGACCCTCTTAATTATCCAGAGTCTGGACACAAAAAGCATCTCTCTTTGAAGGGCCCAGTATGTATAATGGATAACCAATTTTAAAGGGGGGTTCCTAACTCACACATTGATGGCATATTGATAGGACATGGCATTAATGTGTGTTAGGTGCGAATCTCACTGTTCTGAACAGAGACAATCGGGAGCCCGTTCCCAAGTTAGGTATGGGTTCCAGAGGTGCATCTGATAGAATATCCTATTGATATGCCATTGATGTATATACTGAGAACACTCCCTTTACAGACACTGTATAATACTTTCGAAGACAATATAGCTAAAAGATAATTTTCTATGTATGATACGAATGATAGTCATACAGTTACTATCACTAATACCATTATACAAGTAACCAATAATATCATCATTCTGTAACTGGACAAAATCAGTATACCAAGACTAATATTACCAATAATACCACTATACAAGAAACAAATAATATCATCATTCCTGTACTGGACAAAACCAGTATACCAAGACTAATATTACCAATAATACCACTATACAATGTCACCACTGCACAATGGCCAAATATTACCCCATACTGTTACTGAATAACCACCAATATTACCAGATTAAAGTGGTATTCCCATCACATTGATTAGCTTTACACATGTAGGCAAAGAAAAATAAAGGTTATTACCAAATACATTGTTGTTCTGATTTTGTTTCCTTCCAGAGTTAGAGCAGTTCTTATCTTCTGCGTATTTACAGAAGGCTTCCTAGGTTACCAACCACCTCTCTCTGGTCTAGAGTCCTGGTGAGTATGGTGAAGTCACTCCCTGTTGTGTCTTATCAGCAGCACAGGAGCTTGTTTATGTTTGTAGCCTTGTAGCCTGCTGCTAAAACCCTCCCATCACCAATGTGCCTCAAACAGGCTCAGCTAGAAATAGCAGAGCTGATCTGCCAATCACTGCTGTAGAACAACCCACAGCCTGAACAGAAAGTTGGCTGTGAAGAGCAGTCTCTGTGAAACAGCATGGTGAGAAAAGCCCTTCAAATGTTAGACAGTGACCATATAGTGCTAGACACCAGTTACCTTCAATGACTTCTCTGATTGTAGCAATTCAGTTTCCTATTTCTTCACCATCCTACTGAGACCAGCATAAATACTTCTTTTAGCCACAACTTGTCTTAGAATTTGCCCCACAAATATCATAAGCTCCTTATTTCCTCACCTTTTGGCAAACTCCCCATTTATAGGGCCTTATGTATGAAAACTGTCTAGCGATAAGACTGTCTTTGTTGCCCATAGCAACCAATCAGAGCCCATAATAACCAGTCAAGAGCTCAGCTTTCATTTCATATCATGCTCTGAAAAAATCAAAGCAGAGTTCTGATTGGTTGCTATGGGCTCTGCCTTGTTGCTATGGGCAACAAAGACAGTCTTACTGCTAGACAGTTTTCATACATAAGGCCATAGTGTCTAAATGATAATAATGCTGCCTTTGGTGTCCCACAAAGCAACAGCCTCCCCCCACTTTTGTGCTTCATACACAGAAGTTATGACTCCATTTTTGCCCCCAATTCACCTCTCTGTTTTCCACACATTACCAAGAACTGGTATAGATAAAGTAGTATAAAGTAGTACGATACAAAAGTGCTTACATGTCTGGAAAGTGTATGTCTATAAGGTTATGTTCACACAGCGTATTTGCGGGGCGTACTTCAGTGCGTAATTACGCTGCAATATTCCCGAAATACGGTAAAATCATAGCACTTATTGAGTGCTATGATTTTGAAGCGTATTCCCCAGCATGTACTGAGCCAAAGTTAATGAGGGCAGGGCCAGTGCGCTTTAGAAGTACGTGCTGCTATACGACGTGTGAACATAACCTGAGGGTACGTTCACACTGCTGATTTGGACACTGATTCTGGTGCGGATTCAGTGTGGAATCCGCCTCATAATCAGCATCCAATCTGACTGCAATCCTCATCTCTTTGTTTCCAATGTAAAATCTCCAAATCTATGTTTTGTTTAAATGTTTCTATAAAAATTACTATATTAAATGTTGCAATAAACTTTATAATTTTCCTTTTAAACATTTTGGGCCACATGTATGAACCTGTTTAGGTCTAAAACTCATTATTTTGCCCATAGTAACCTATGGGCAAAAATTGAGTTTTAGACCTAAACAGGTTCATACATGTGGCCCTTTGTTTACGATAATGAAGCCAATGATATAATTAACCCCTTAAAGGGGTTTCTCACTACATTGCTTCCTCTTACCTCAGTCCTGTTTTCTTGGTTTCATTTTGAATTCATGAACGTGTTTACTGCCTTCTACTAGGCTGCAGTAGAAGCCAGGTCTGTAGCTATAGCAACCAGTGCTGGCAGCCCATACAAGAGGGAATATCTAGGAATAGGTATTAATGGACACATATTGCAAAGTGACTTGTTTGTGCAAGAGCTTTAACCTAAAAAGCAGCAATCCTTGTAGTGTAGTGGGAAAGCTTTCTTGTCTGCACTGCTTTAACACCAAGGCCTATTTTTTTTTTGTCACATCCATTTCTCCCTCCTCGCCTTCCCAGAGTCATAAGTTTTTTATTTTTCCACCTACATAGACAAATGGGGGGCTTTTATTTTTCAGGAGAAGATGTACTTTCTAGTGGTGTTATTCACCGTACCATAGAATATACTGGGAAACTGCAAAAAAGTCTACGTGTGTCAAAATGTGAAAATAACGTACTTGCGCCATGTTTGCGGGTGTTTTGCTTTTGCAGCATTCAATCTTTGGTAAAAATTATCTGTATTCTACAGGTTGATACGCATCCGACAATACCAAACGTGGGGTTTTCGTTATGTTTTTGTACCATGAAAAAATTCCAAACACTCTCTATTCTTTAAATTTGCGCATGGCGCTATTTTTGCGGGCTGAAGTGCAATTTTTAGGCCCGGTTCACACGGCTTATTGCCGACATAATTGCGGGACGGATTTCGCCCCGCAATTACGCCGGCTGCCGTGCAGCGGGGGCGGGGCGGGGGGCCGGCAGCTCGCCGGCCCCATAGACAGTCATTATCCATGGTGCGTACACGCCGTAAATAATGTGCATGTCACTTTCTCCTCACTCGGCGTATTCGCCGAGCGGGGAGGAGAGACGGAATCCACAGTTCTCTATGAGAACTGTGGATTACCGTAATGGCTGAGACGGATTCCAGCCGTCTTGCAGCGCAGTACGGCGGGCAACACGGCTGCAATCCGTCCCTGCAATAGGCCGTGTGAACGGCCCCTTATTGTTACCAGTTTGGAATACATGTGACTTTTTCGATTACATTTATTCCAATTTTTAGGGAACTTGAAATGACCAAAAAAACGCAATTTTGGTGTTTGGAATATTTTTCTTCTACAGTGTTCAGCGTACGGGATAAATTATGTTATATTTTAATAGATCGGACTTTAGATCGGATACCAAATATGTGTAACTTTTTTATTTTATTTTTTTTATTTCTAAAATGGCAAAAGGGGGGTGATTTGAACGTTTAATATTTTTTGTACACTTTAAAACGTTTTTTTTGTTTTATTTGACTTTGAGTCCCCTAGGGTACTTCGCCACCAGGGGGCGCGATCGCTTCTACCACCTAATACATTGTATAGACAATGCATTAGGGTGTACAAAGATGGCGGGGCAGGAAGTGGGGAAATGGACAACATGGCAGCGATGGAAGCCTTCACAAGGCGCCTGAGATCGGGGGTGTGATGGAGGAGTGCTGCACTTCAACCGTAGTTTTCTATACATTTATGACTTTGGATTGGCAAATCCAGACGCATTACTGCTGGGACAGGTAGAGCACTTTAAAAGTCGTTTACCTGAGCCTGAATTGTCGCATTGCAGCTAGAAAGCGCCTAATCTATGATCCACAGTAGAATAGGTTCATAGATTCATGCGCATTCTACACTACTAATGCGCGCAAAAAAAATGGCGCCTGGTAACGATTCAAGGCTTTTTACTGCTTCAGACATTGGTACAAAGGGTAGCTAGCTGTTGTTGGCTTTATAGTGACCGTTTTTCTCCTTTTGCAGTTGAGTTAATTTGTTTCCTCGGTTATAATGCTTCTCTTTGTGTAGGATGATCCCTAGTGGTAGAACATACTAACTACATTATGAATAAGAAACATGATAAAATTCTCCAGATTATTACTGCTGTGAGCATATCTACTATGTGTAGGGTATTTCTATGTATTGTATGTACAATATGTTTTTTTTTGTTTTTTATAATAAACTTTATTTTAGTAATCCAAATAGGGCATACTTTTTTATAACTTTATTTTACATGTCTAATTTATCTGTATAAGTAGTTTATTGGCACACTTTCTTCAGTAATTAATGTCCATGGCAAACATGGATAGGCCCACCATAGGAAGCTCCTCATCAGCTCCCAACCTCTTGCAATTCCTTAATAGAACGGGAACCTGGATATGATTTAGTACTTGTGGTACTCGCTAGCAAAAATCCGTGTTGCTTCATAAATTAAGTCCACAAAACAATGATGAAGGAACTAAGTCCATGTAGGTAGCTGGAGACAGCCGCTGAACAAACAGCTTTCCGCACACCTGTGTGTGACGTTTCTCTATAACTATGCCAAGGCTAAGAGCTTCAGGCAAGGTCAACAGCGAATTCTTAAATGTTAGAAATTAAAAACATTTCAAACTTAGAAAATAATAGAGAAGTCACTTAACTCTATATTTTCGCTTGACACTTTTTTTTTTTTTTTTCAAATGTATTTATTAACATTTTCATTGTATACATGTTGGAACAGAAGTAATACAGGCATCAATCACAAAAAGTACCATACATTTGCACTGGTTTACACTTGAAGAGTATGGCAGTTGAGAGATTCATTAATGGTACTAGGAACAAGGTAACTAAAAATGTCAGATGACCTGGTGTACGCCATATACTTCCCTTGGAGTATATATATAATTGGTAATAAACCCATAAACACAGTGCAACCGGGTAACCATAAAAAAAATAAATAACCAAGCTGATCCACCAACTGCAGGTAACCTAAATTTGTATAGCTGCTCTTGAAAGGAAGTCCCTTGTTCGTTTTGGAATTTCTGTAGTAAGGTAAAAAGCTACAGCGATTCAGCTGTATTCAAAAGCGCCTTGGAGCAGGTCTGCCCCTAACCTATTAGTCTAGTCTCAAATTCCCCAAAGTCCCCGATAATTCCCCTTCCAGATACCATTTTGTTAATTTAAAGGGAGTTATCAGTGACCTAATTTCGTCTTTATTTAGGAAGCTCACTATGAAGGGGGACCATTTTGCGAAAAAGGATTCTGTCTGGGTCTCTTTAGCGAGTTCCACCTCTTTCCGTTCCATATGGAAATAGTGCTCCACCTGCACCCACACCTTTCCCACCTCTGGCATTTTGTCCTCCAACCAATGATTTAATAGGGTTTTCTTAGCTGCTAGGAAGGTGATATGAAGTAAGTTGCGGTGTCTATCGATCTGTGAAAGATCATGAAATAGGCATGTTATCGAGGAGAGTGGGCAGGAGATGCCCCACCTCCGCCTCAAAGTATCACATAGCTGTGCCCAAAATACCTGAGCGTTAGGACATTTCCAGTCCATGTATCAGATCTGACTTTGGTAATTGACATTTAGGGCAGGCCACTGTACGGTGTGGTACTAATGGATGTTGAAGCCATAAATTGCGTGATGAATGAAGCGGAAGTGGGTCTCTCTCCATCTCTCGCAGATGATGGCTTTGTTTAGCCTGTTCCAGCCCTTCAGGATTATTTGTGGTAAGCCCATGTTCGGGAACTCCCTCTCCCATTTTGAAAACAAAGTGGTCTCCCTCTCCTGGATATCTGATACGTAGGTTTGCATATAGAATACACAAGGTATGTTGATTGGAAGAGGGACCTATGATCTCATCGAACGAGTTGTTATAGCACTCTCTTCCTAGCTGTATTACCCTCTCTTTTAGAAAGCCTACAACCTGGCCGTATACAAGGAAATGTGAGTTGGGTAGTTTATAAAGGCGTTGAAGCTCATGTAGGGAAAGGTAGGAGTTTCGTGATGGGCACAATAGGTGATCCACCTTTGTGATTCCCAATCCCGCCCATTGACTGAGATGTTTGTTGTGCAGGCCCTGCGGAAATTCCGGATGTCCTATTAAGGGCATATGATTACTGAGTATGGCCGGAAGTCCAAATAACTTGCGGCAAATTTTCCATGTAGCTATTGTATCTCTCATGAGAATACATGTTCTGATATCTTGGGGTATAACAGTGAATTTAGTATGGAGCAGTGCCGATAAGCTCCAAGGGGCAGCTATGAGGGCCTCTAGGTCTGTGTTAGAATAGTACGAAGTATTTTTTAGCCAATCAAGGCAGTGTCGCATGTTACAAGCTAAGTTGTATTTACGGATATCAGGCATATTAATGCCACCACTAGTTCTGGGTAGCATGAGTTTTTTTGCAGCGATTTGTGGTCGTTTGTGGGCCCATACAAAGGTAGTGAAACTAGACTGAATGATTTTGACGTCTGTGTGGCGCAGTAGTAGCGGGTCCGTTTGGAGCGGGTACAATAGCTTAGAAAAACTCATCATGTGGACAAGATGTGCCCGTGAAAAGAGTGTGAGGGGAAGTGTGGACCATCTGTCCAATTCCCTGATGATTTTTAAAATCAGATGTGGGTAGTTTAAATTGTAGACCGAAACTGGGGAGCGTCCTATGTGTATTCGTAGATACTTAATTGAGGTGGCAGGGGTCTGAACCACGATATTTTGGTGGGAAAGAGAGATGGGCTTTGCATTTGGAGAGATTCGCAACATTTCGGATTTGGATTCATTAACATGGAACCCTGAAAAGTGCCTAAAGAGACGCAGCTCTCGGAAGAGGGCAGGTAAGTCCCTCTCTGGGTGTTGTACAAAGAATATGATGTCGACGGCAAAGAGTGCCAATTTTAGTTCTTGTGATTTAATCCTGATAACTTCAAAAGTATTTGAGGAGATCAGAAATCTAGCTAGGGGCCCCATTGCCAGATTGAAAAGATAAGGTGAGAGGGGGCACCCCTGTCTTGTACCCCTTTGAAGGGCAAATGGTTTTGAAAGGTAACCAGGAACACTACGTCTGGCCTCTGGGGTATGGTATAGAGTCTTTAAAAAAGTCCGAAAGGGGCCAACGAGTCCTATCTTATCCAGAACATTCCCAAGCCAACCCCAGTCCACGCTATCAAAAGCCTTCTCGGCATCTATGGTGAGTAGCGCCGAGAAGGGGTGGTAGTTCGGGTGTTTGTTGACCTCGTCTAGGATAAGCAGTACTTTACGGATATTCGCCACCGCTGATCTACCCTGGATGAATCCTACCTGGTGGCTACCAATGAGTTTTGGCATAAACTGAGCCAATCGGTCCGCCATTATTTTGGCCAGAAGTTTTAGATCCACATTTATCAGGGATATCGGGCGGTAGGAAGCGGGCGAGGTGGGATCTTTACCTGTCTTAGGAATTATTCTAATGTGTGCAGTCTTCGTGGCCGGGGGAATATTATTTCCGGATAAGTATGAGTTAAATAGTGTCAGCAAAGTTGGGGCAATTTGAACTTTCAATGCTTTATAAAATTCGCCTGTGTAACCATCTGGGCCAGGCGACTTGTTGTTCTTTAGGTTGGTAATGGCTTGTTTAATTTCTGGTTTAGTGATGGGTGAACCAAGGATCGCCATCTCCTCTGCAGAGAGACCTGGGAGCTCAATGTTCTGTAGCCAGCTCTTGGAGAGATCACCGTTAAGGTCCTCATTAGTATATAATGTTTCATAGAATGATCAAAGAATTTCAACAACTTCATTGCCTTTCCGAGTGAGGATCCCGGTTGGGTCTGTCAGAGCTGGTACAGAAGCTGGCGGGTGGGGCCCCTTGGCAAATCTTGCCAAGAGTCGTCCCGGTTTATTTCCATGCCGAAATAATGCTGCCTCCTGTTTAGTTGTTTTTTTGGGACTCCTTTTGTTCAAGCCAGGATTCGTATTCACGTTTGGCTGTCACCCAATGTGATTTATTTGTATCTGAGGGAGTGAGCGAGAAAGTATCATACGCAATGCGTAGTTCTTTACTTAGGGGTTCCAGTTTGTCTCTCAGTATATTTTTAAATCTAGAAACATGTGCAATTAGTTTACCTCTTATGACTACTTTGGCTGCATCCCAGTATACCTGGGGGGAGCTCAGGTGAGCCTCTTTTATGAAGTGGTATTTGCCACCAGCCCTGGTGTGTCCTAAAAAATTATTCATCTTTCGTTAGCAAGGGGGGAAATTTTTCCAGATCTAGTCTGACCCTCTTGGGGTACTATCTAAGAGAGATAACGATACCGGGGAGTGATCTGAAATAATCATTTCCTCAATTTTCACTTCTTCTATCTTAGGTAGCAGATTGTGGGAGAGGAGTATGTAGTCTAGTCTGGACCATGTCTTATGGGGATGTGAATAAAACGAATACTCTCTACCTTCTGGATTTAGCAACCTCCAAGAATCATGAAGGTTCAGATTGAGTGCAAATCTGGCTAAGGGGGTGGCTTCCTGCTGGGAGTGACCTTGTGAAGGTTCTTCTCTCCTTCTATCCTCTGATCGGGACATAATAGCATTAAAGTCGCCTGAAACTATTTTAAATACGCTGTCATCATTTAGTATGATCGGCTCAAGACGCTTGAGGTAGCTCGCTCCTCCCATGTTTGGCCCATATATATTGTGAAAAGAGAACACCTCATCCGCAATCTGGAGCTTAGCATTAACCCATCGCCCTTCCGTATCCTTCTCCTGATGGATGACGGATCCGCTGAGGTGCTTACTTATCAGGATAAGGACCCCCGCTTTGTTGTTAAGCGCTGGTGAACCTACGACCTGACCCACCCATAATCCCTGCATCCTGATGAAGTCACTTTCTGATAGGTGTGTCTCCTGTAAGAAAGCTATATCAGTTTTGAGGTGCTTTAGGTGTCTTAGCACCATTTTGCGCTTACTGGGGGATCTCAACCCTTTCACATTCCAAGTGATTACTTTCATTTTGAAGATTAAAGTTACCAGAGGTACTGGTTACCTTGGTGGATGCAGTGGTATCGTCAAACAAAATTCAACAATTTAACCAAAAAGTTAGAACCAAACACAAGGTTCTCCGGCCTGTAGCACCTCGAGGAGGTAGGACTCTAATCCTGCTCCTCCTCAGCACGTTGTGCAATTGGACTTCTCTTTTTTCCCCACGGAATATGAACTGTATCTAACAACAATATAAGCTAGTACTCATCTTGGAGCTCCATTGAAGCGGCAGGGAGTGTACAAATGGTAAACCTGCAACTGTGTAAAATTAGTTAATAGTGTACAAGATGTCCCTATAAATTCAACATTTTATAACTATCTCGTCAGTCGTCTGTTACCCGTCTAGTGGCAATGTTCAAGATATTAAAGATGAATGGAGTCTTCACACGCCGCATCTCCGTTATGGGAAGCCTTGGGCGCGAACACAGACAGAAGATGCGTTTAGTCATGTGACCATTCTCGAGGACTGTCTCCGCCGCTGCTCCTTCGGGCTTCTTGGTCGCGGTGCCTGGGCTTGGCGGGAGTCTTCCTCGGCCAGGCGGAGATCGTCTCTAGAGAAGATACCT
>JAODAL010039083.1:0-38403 GCA_025379985.1 Phyllomedusa bahiana
GCCCGGCCTAGCCCTGACAAATCCTTTACAAAGTGTAATCAGAGACAACACCTTTGAGATTAAAGCTGCTCTGATGGACCTGACAAACTGCTTTGGCCAGAACAATGTCCAAGCAAGGCGTCAACATTATGTCCTTTTATCTGTAAAATTCCCAAGTACAAAAGATGTGCAACATTTCAACTCTTAAAAGTGGATTTTTTTCTCAAGCATAAAAACAGTCCCAACATACAGAGCATATATCCCATAAAGGTGGTTTATTTATTGCACATTCAACTAATCAGACATGGATACAAACCATGTATAATTTAACCTAACCAATTAAGTGCTAGAAGTGCCTTCAACTGACAAAAACACTATCCAATTATGAGGATTAAAGCTATACCCGGAGAAGATAGACGACCGGGATCAATTCATATCTCACATTGCGATGAGCGTCTTCCAAACTCTTCTGCGCATGTCCAACTTCATTGCGCATGTCTGTTTTGGCCAGTCAAAAGCCAGTCATCTTGCCTGCAACAGCCACTATAAGGGAAATACAGCAATACATGGGAGTCATTCAGATGAGTTGCTGTCCATGTAATGCATGCATGACTGAAGCCTTCCAGAGTTAAAGTCACAATGGATTACATATCTCATTAAGGAGCATGAGCACCATGTAGGTTTTGAGGACTTATTTGCCTTTTCCGCCTCTCTAGATATTTTGCTTATAACAAAGACTTGTGGGAAGACAGCTGAACCCTTCAGCTCCCTCTTCTGGATGTATATGCAGAAGCCGAGAGTATCTCTCAGTGATTCGGCTTACTAAAAAGGAAGAAATTAAACAGGTCCCAAAAAGCACGAAGACTCCCAAAATTGTAGAAATGTATAAGATTAAATAACTCAATTAGTATGAAGCTAAAGTGCTATCCTCAAGTCACATATGAATCACAGAGTCAATCTTACAAAGCTGAATTCTGTACTGGCTCACAGATGAGGTTCCCAAGTAAAGGGTACCCTTTCATGACATGCCTAGACAAGCCCTTCATTAGATAACCCCTTTAATGTGGGACAAATGAGAAAAGGGCATGAAGAATAGAATGAAGACTTAAAATTTAATTATTACCTTTGTATTCCTTGACAGTGTTAGTGGAAAAAAAGTTTAGATGATGTCTAAAGCGGTTGTCAAGTTGTTATTATTATTTATGTATTTATTTATGTTGCATACTGCTACCCATTTAAAATTAAAAAAAATACTCACCTCTGGTCTCATCTCAGATACAATGTTGTGCCATCTTCACTCTTCTGTCTTAATTTTTTTATTGAAACAGGACTTCACCCGTTGACTATAGTGGTCAGATGGCATCACATTTTGGAAGCTAGTGTTCTAAATGGTAATATAAGCTACCAGTACGTAATCAGTGGCTGCCGAGGTGACATCCTCAATGAAGTCAAGATCAGAAGAAAACAGAAGACTGGCAGAGCGCCAATATGGTGAAATGCTGGATCCGAAATTGTAGATGAGCAGCAATGTGCTTAAAAAAAATTAACTGGACAACCCCTTTAAGCCATTTTTATCCTGATGTTATTTAAAAAAGGGTTATTTCATTTCTTATTTTCTTTTTCCCTTCCTTTTTTTCTTTTCCCTGCCTTCCTACACTTCACCTGTTACCTAGTTTCAACATCTAACTTGCCTGTTAGAGAGAGAATTTAACAGTTGGCATCTTATATTGTACATAAAAATTGTACCATCTAAGAAGGCCAATTTTCCTGGAATTAAGGGGGTCACATGCTTTCTCAGTAATAATAGTTGTAACGTTTCAACGAGTTCAGCAAGTACTGACACGTCAAATGCCAGGTTTTTGGTATGGATCATCGGGGCCATCACGAACGTAGATGGCATATGTATGGAGAGCACAGCAGGTCTACCCCAGAGCCCGCAGCAAGGCTTGATGGCGACACTGGGTACAGGTAGAGACGATGTGTCACAAGCTGGTGTAGCCGTATTCAGATGACAGAGTCATAGGCAAGATAGCAGACAGGTACAACAGCAGTAGACGTAGGTACACCAACATTGGTAGCAGGAACAGCAACCTGGACACATCTGGATTAAAATATAGAGTAAAAGAGGTGGTATACGGCAACCTCTCAATACCAGAGTCCGAGTGGAAGTTTACAAATGAGCACAATGAAAACAATGGAAATAAACTATAAAATATAACTTTTAATAATTCAATTATAAAATATATGTATACAAAAGTAGAAAATGACACTTATTTCTACTACAATATAGAGGTAAATAATGGCCAAGGTGAAAAATGGGCCCTATAACCCCTATACACTAACTACCTAATGGTGAAATACGCAAGGACAACGTCCTGATAAGGACGACCCGCCAGGAACCTAACCTAAAACACCCTATTACACCCTATTAGTGATAACAAAAAGGTGGAAAAAGTGAAGAAAAAACAATTTAAAAAAGAAATAAACCCGACGCGTTTCTTTCCCAAAGTAAGTATGAGAATTCCTCAGGGGTTAAATAAATAATTAAACCCTGAAAAAATCACTGACAGGTAAAGCACGTGTCTTCCCCTTGGATCAAAAAAATTAATCAAATGTAAGTAAGCCGTGGCTATATAAACAAGATAAAGCTGTAAATATTACAACAAATTTATATGGATCTTGATCTGGTTCATATTTTTTTAAAAAAGAAATATCCACAGAAACAGAGCGACCCATAATAATTTTACTTTTAAGGGGAATATACCTGTTAGAGAAGTGTCTCCAAGACCAAAAAAAAATCCCATTTGTACTCACAAATTTAGATCCAGGCTAAAGAATGGCCAACTGGCTACTTACAGTAAAATTTGGGGTAGATTTTAAATATCCTATTATCCCCATATGTTTAAGATCTGAAAAAAGGGATACGTGCCAACATCTGTCAGATAACATCTAACCATTGGTATATGCAAAGTGCATGGGGAACAAATAACTCATTACAAATTTTCTACTTACTATGTTGTAGTGGAGATATGTTTCTATCTTCCACTGACATCGTTGGATGTCCGAGTGTTCGGCGTCTCGCGTCATAGGGCCGCGCATGCGCGTGTTTTGTATGAAACTCGGCATCCGGGCACGGAGACAACCCTCCACTATGACGCCGAGGAGGGGAGTGTTTTAATTCCGAAGGTGCGGGTGTATGCTTCGCAAGCCGAAGGAGTCTCCGCCCGCTCTGTCAGCACTAACAGCGCCGCGCAACGTTGGTTATTATTTATTTAACCCCTGAGGAATTGTCATACTTACCTTGGGAAAGAAACGCGTTGGGTTTATTTCTTTATTATTGTTTTAGTGTTAGGTTAGGGTGTTTTAGTTAGGTTCCTGGCGGGGTCGTCCTTATCAGGACGTTGTCCTTGCGTATTTCACCATTAGGTAGTTTGTGTATAGGGGTTATAGGGGTCAGTTTCACCTTGGCCATTATTTACCTCTATATTGTAGTAGCATAAGTGTCATTTTCTACTTTTGTATACAAAATATTTTAATTGATTATTAAAAGTTATATTTTATAGTTTACTCCAGTGAATCACATCTGGATTAAACAAAGATTGAAAGCTGGGTCCTAGGCAGGTAGCTGACAGACAGGACAGCAGGATACAGCAGAAATAATGTAGATAGCAAGCTGGTGCAGCATCAGGAACAGCAGTAATATATTGCAGGTAACTCAGGGGTTAACTTAGGAACAGGAGCAACCAGCAGCAGAGGTCAGGAGCTCAGATGGACATTCATGAACTGACCAAGAACAGATGCAGGAAGTTCTTTATATCCCAAGTGACTGTAGGTCATTGGGCAGCTAATTGGGACATTATCCCTCTAAATCCAGACCAGTGGGCACGCACAGGACACATTCAGGAACACGAACTGGAGCAGGAGCGAGGACAGGTGAGTACAGTAATAGCAAGAGACACAGCAACAGGTACAGGAACCGAGAACACAAACAGGCAACACAGACACAGCCGCAGTCCACAGCAGCACCCGGAGCGTGAATGGAGACATAACAGAAGCAAGGACATGGCCATGTCTTCAGTTCGGTACCATGGCATGGACCGTTATAATAGTACTATTGTGGTAGAAATGAGCAACCCATGTAATACGATGTTTAACTTTGCCATTTCCATGGAAACACAGGATTGAAGGGATTTTTTTTTGGGGGGGGCGGCTGAATTCAGAATAATTTTTCTAGTTAGTGTGCAAGGTTTCAAGAAACATTCTGATCCTTTACAGTTGCAGGAAAAAGTAAATTAACTCTTTGACATTACCTGAATTGTTGTATTGATTACAATAAATGTGATCTTTTTGTTACCTAAGTTATAATTCTATTCAGCATAATCTGCGTAAATTACTGTTCATGTCTTTTATTCAGCGCATTGAGTAAACATCCATGGTGCAGGGTGAGAAAGTAATTGAGCTTCTGTGTCAGTGACTTCTCTCTCTTCTGTTAACTGCAAAAAGTGTTTCATTTAAGGAGGCTTTCAATCAAAAATTGCTTCTCTGGTGTTTTTCACATTAAATACACAAAAAGCCTGTTCTTGTTAGTCTGCCTACCTTTGCCAATTAGCTCATGAACATAGAGGTTTACTTACTTATTAAGATGAATAGCAAATTAATGATATCAAATAGAATCTTGCCTGATTTTAAAAATGTAAAGAGAAAAAAATTAGAAAGGATAGCTAGCGTATATCTATTGGCAAAGTTTCTTCACTGTAGACTTTGGTGAAAATCCATAACAAAACCATAAGAAGTTATCAGCAAAGCATCCTTGTGTATTGAATTTTATTATTGTTGCAGCATTTTAGTCCACAATTTACATGAAAAATCAGTGACAACCGTGTCACATCTAAGCATAGCCTTAGGGCCCGTTTACATGGCACAGGACAAATGCCGGTTGGCCGCAGGAGGATGGCTTTTCTCCGCGATGAGCGGAGAAAAGCCCTCCCCCTTCACATTCACCGGGCGGAAGAATGAACAAGTAGAATATTTTTCGGGCGGCCGGTGGTCTAAAAAAAACCGCCGGCCGGAAAACCCGTGCAGTGGGGACTGCTGCACGGGTTTTCCATAAAGCCCCATGTAAAAGATTGTGGCCGGTTTTTCAGACGGTTTGCAAAACCGCAAACCGTCTGAAAAACCGTCCGCAAACCGATGCCGTGGGGACAAGGCCTTAGTGTTCCCATCTTAAGCAATGACAGAATCTTTGTCCCCTTTAAATAAGGCAATGTTCTTCCTTAGAAGAGTCAGTGATCTGTACAGGTCTCTTTTACATGCTTTTCTTGGGATGGCCTGGACCGGTATTTTTACAGTATTACCCTTTTAGGTCCAAGCAAGTAGAGTGTTGTATCAGCCATGCCAACATACCACCCAACCCTTGTTTTTAGCTGTATTATCAAACAAATATGCACCATGTTACGGAATAAAATTTTTAAAATGGAAAATCCTTTTTCCTAGATTTTCATAAAGCTTTGTTTGGAAAAGCGAGTTTTTCAACATGGGGAATGCACATTTTGGAAAATCCCACTTTTTTCTTTTTTAAAAAGTTATGTAAACTAAAAAAATTTTGTCCCCACTAAAATTCCCAAAAACACCCATAAAAAATTTTTGGTTTTCGCAAGGGAAAAAAAAATAATGGCCATGTAACAAAATGATGCCCAATAATGCTCATAATTTCACAAAAAATTTGTTATCCTCTAAAAACCCAAATGAAAAAACAGTAAAACACAGGGGTTAAAATGCAAAACATTTTAAAATAAAATTCCCTGGCCCTTAAGGATAAATAATGCCAAACCCTTCCACGCATTATGTTCTACAATTTGATTGTAATCTTAATTTATTTTCATTGAAATTTAAAAATTTTTTTAAAAGAACTAAAAAATTTAATTCTAGATTTCAAAAAAAAACAATGAAAGGATTTCCCTTTCTTGCAGTGTTTTTAATGACCCAAGATAAAAACTTTTTCCCAACCCAATTACCAAAATTTTTTAAAAAAAAAGAATAAACAAAAAAATAAGAACTAAAAAGGGTTTTTAATTTGGCAGAAGAAAAATTACATAGGGGGGGAATAACTGAGTTTCCCCCGGACGAGAGTTTCCGACTGGGGCCGGTTAACTTGCAGGGTTACAGCTTTTTTAAGAAGTCCCTGTAAACCCCGGGAAGGGGGGGGGATGTCTGTCTCTATGTAAAATCCTGTCGAACCCAAACACTGCGGGAAATAAAGGTACAGGATTGAACAGGGGGAAAGATTATGGGTAAATTTTACATGGGGCTAGAAAACAGTAAAAATTTATTCAAATAGGGGGTCTGCTAAAGGCCCTCCAAATATAACAAAAAACCAAAGAAGTTTATGCTCCCAGGGCAAAAAGATGAAGTTCTAATCAGAATGGGGTTGTTTTTCGGGGCAACTTTAACTCCCAAGGGGACATAAACTGAAATATAAACCCGTACTCCCCCACAAATAAACAGGTTTTTTGGTCAATAACTAAAGATAATTCCCTTTTCCCCCCAATGGTGCAGGAACCGACTAGGGGAAAAGGGCCCCTTTCTAGACAAAAAATTTTGGGACAAATAGACCCTGACAGAGTAAAAAAGGGTTCAGGTTAAAGGGGCACCTGGGGAATAGGACCATAAAAATAAAAAAACTTTCCATTTATCCTTAAATAAGCTTTTTGCCCAATGGACCACAAAAACCTGAATTGGGGAAAGGGCCCAATTTTTAACCCCCCTTGGGAAAGAGGCACAAACTGTATTGACTGGGACAAGGTTTTAAAAAAATGGCAGAACAAAAAATAAATGGAATCAAAAAAAAACATCTTAGGCGCCCACTGAAAAGGGGTTACTTTCCCAAGGGGTAAAAAAAATAATTTGAAAAAAAGGAAAAAACCCCCAATGGGGAATCAACAGAGATTTAAAAAGGGGAATAAAAAAACAAAAAGAAAAACGAAAATTTACTACAAAAAAAAAGGAAGGGGGAGTGGGAAAAGGGGGCTAAAAAGCTATAGGGAAGAAAATAAAGTGTGTGGTAAAATAAAGATTTAAAAGGGAAACAAAGCTGGAGACAAAAAACGTATTTTCAATAGAAAAATAAAACAAAACCCCAAAATATTATTTAAAATATAAATTAAAAAAAAAGATTAAAAAAGAAAAAGTTGGCCCTTTAAAAAATACAAGGGAGAGACTATAAAGGGGCGAAGAAAAAAGCAAACCTATTAAACAATTTCTTCCCACTGAAATTTACCTGGAAAAAAAGGGGGATTTACTTCCTGTTGAAGGGAAAAAAAGGGAAAGGGGTTAAAAATTTCCCCAAATTAAATGTTTCCCTTTTCCCCAACCCCGGAAGAAATGGGAGGGCCTGCCTTTGGAAGATTAAAATAAAACAAATCCCCCGGCCCTGACGGGAAAACCCCCCGCGTGTCCAAGGGAGTTAAAATAATTTTTTAGATAGGGCCCCAATTTTTTAAAATTTAAAGGACTGTTTTAAAATAACGGGGATTCCCAAAGGGTTTGGGGCATAGCAAATGTGGGGCCAATATTCCCAAAAAAGGGGGCAAAAAGTTATCCGGGAAACCCTTTGGCCTTTTAAGCTTAACCCCTGTTTTTGGGAAAATTTTGAAGGTTTTTTTTAAAGGGGAAAGCTATCCCCAGAGAAACTACTGAAAAAAAAGTATAACGCTGTTCCAGCATGGGTTTATGAAAGGGTCGGGCCTGTCAGACAAAACCATCCGCTTCCAAAGGGGGAGGAATTAGTTCCAGACTGGAATTTGGGTGAGGCACTGGAATGTCCCTAAAAATTTGGGTTTTTTCTAAACAATTTTTTTCCGTTCCCACATAAAGGGTTTGGTAAGTTAAAAAGAAATGCTTTGGGCTGAGGGAAAATGTGTCAAGGGGTAAGCCAAATGGGCCCCGAAAAGAAAACAAAGGTTTTTAAATTAACATTGGGATACCAGACTGGGTCCCTGGTTTTCCCAGTTTGGGGGACCACAGGGCTCATTAAATTGGGGCCCCCTCCTCTTTAATTAAATTTTTTAAATGATCTTACAAGGGGATTGCACAGAAAAATATCGGGTCCCTTTGCAGATGATACTAAATTTTTGTTTAAAAGGGAAAAAAACCCAATGGGGATAATGGTGATTACAAAGGATCTGGATAGGTTGGGGCGCCTGGGCAAGAATTGGGCAGATGAGGTTTTAAAAACTGATAAAATGCAAGTTAATTTCACAGGGGGAGGAAAAATCCATTACTTTTTAACCCCTGTTTTAAAAAGGGAAAAACCCCCTGGGTAAAAGTGACATGGGGGGAAGGCTTTGGGGAAACCCAGGGGACATTTAAAATTTAAATGTGGCCCCCAGTGGGCAAAGGCCCGCCCGCTGCCAAAGCTAATAGGGGTCATGGGGGGGTATTAAAAGGGGCATAGATGCACAGAAGGGAACATTATTCTCCCACTAAACAAGTCACTGGTTAACCACACATTTTGGGAAAAAATTGTGTAAAAGGGCCCGGGTGGACTGCAATATCCAAAAAAAATTTGCAAGGTTTGGGTTATTTTTGCTTAAAAAAAAGAAAGGGTTCGGGGGGCAAAATAAATAAATTTTTTTAAATAAAATTTAAGGGGCCCAAAATAGGGGATCTCTCCCAAAGAAATTTTTATACCCAGGACGTATCTAGAACAAAGGGGGCATCCCCTACTCTTTAGGAAAAAAGTTTTCTACAAAAAAATAGAAAAGGGGTTTTTTACTGTTAGAGCAGTGAGGGCTGTGGAAAATCTCAGCCAGAGGAAATTGGCCATGGGGAAATTTACTAACAGAGGTTCAAAAGGGGGTTGGGTGCATTTTTGGGGGAGTGAAAACATAACAAGTTAAAAGTGACAAGATTCCGAAGAAGGGGCTGGATTTCATTCTAGATGTAAAAAAAACAATTTATAGTGCCCAGGATTCTAGAAAGGGGGGGCGTTGATCCAAGGGGTTTTAAATTCCCCGATTTGCCAATTGGAGCTGGAAGGGAAATTTTTTTCCCAAAAATGAAATCAAAATTTGGGGTTCTTCCCCCCCAAAATGGGTTTTGCCTTCCCTGGATTTAAAAACTTTTTAAAAAACTTTACAACACTTTAATAAATGGGCGAACTGGAAAAGGACGTATGTCCCTTTTTTCGGCCTGAAAAAAACAAAGTAACTTGGGAATATAAAAAAAGGGTTTTTTTTCCCCCTTTCCTTTTTTTATGAGGGGGGTTTTAATAAATTTTCAAAATTAGGGGTTTTTTTTGAAAGAAAAGACCAACAAAAGACACAGCAACTACTTGAAAGTTTAAAAAATATCAAGGGTCAAACCAATTATCCCCTCCCCCTTTTTCCCTTCATTTCCCGGGCTGTAAAAATTTTAACATTGGTGCATTTTCTACATTTTGAGGAAAAATTTCTAAAAAACATAGAAGAAAACTTTTTAAATGTAAACAGTAACCTCTCTGCTAAAAGAAGGTTGATGTGAAGAACTCACTAAAAGAAATTTTTCTGGAGAAAAGGATTCATTTTTGGGAAAATTAAAAGTTTTAAAAATTTTTATAACTAGATTTCTAAGGGCAAAGAAATTTCTGTTTTTTTGATTTGTTCTCATTGTCTGATTTAGAATAAGGAAGAAATCTTTTCCCTAAGATGAGCACAATTGGTTTCTGACTCATAGTTGTTTTTCCTCTTTCTCTGGATCAGTACTGCAGGATAAAAGTCTGAGCTAGATGGACAATGGTCTTAAAAAATGTCTTAAGGGGAATCTGTTGTCATTTTTTTTAATAATAAAACAAAAAATACTGATCTATAAATTTTTTTCTTTCAAGGGCCCTTTTTCTTTTCTGTTTGTAGATTTTTTTCAATTCAAATTTTCCCGCATATGATTTTGGGGACCCGCCCCCTCTTGCCTGACCCGCTTCTAAAAGCATTTAGAAAGAGGCTTTTAAACACAGCTACAAGGGGTAGGGGTTGTGAACAGCACCGACCCCTTGGCTTCGATAAACTGTAAAAATTTTTTAGGCATGAACCCGTAACCCCGGGAAGAAGTCACCCCGGGGCAGGGGTTGGGAAAAAGGGGAGCTGTGATTTATCTTTTTAATGTGACCCAGTGGGGCCTGTATTAAACTAACATAATTTGGTTTTCACCCCTTTTAGTTTTTAGCCCTGCTTTACTTGATCATTGACAGGGCCAAATGAAAAACTTTTCTACAGGACAGGAAGTGTCAGACTGTTATTAGGCACAGTGGCCAAAGTGAAAATGCCGAATGCAATTTTTAAAAAAAATGTTTGAAGTGATATGAAAAATTATTAAAAACTAACCAAAAATTCTTTAAAAATGTGTTTAACATTTAAAAACAAGAGTAAACCCAAAAATTCCTTTTTTTTGGGTGACCATTTTCCCCTTTTAAAAAAAAAGCTACTATGGGTTTCCCCAAAAAAAAGGACTAAATGTTTGGGTTTTGCTTTGGCGCTGATAATAGCTTTTACCATATCGTTAAGAAGGGAAAATTTTTGTATGGGGCTTTAAGAAAATTGTAAGCTGTAAAAAAATTTTGGGAAATTCCCCTCCCAGACAATTTCCCTTTAAATTTAGTTTGAGTGGGATTAAACAAGAAACCCTTTACATACCCTATTTAAAAAATTTTTCAATTTTTTAAAACCCCGCCCAAGAATAAAAAAGAGGAAAGTTTAATTGCATGTATAATGATAATACCGCGCACTTCTTACAAATATGTTTGTCTCCCCGAAAAACCTTTTATAAAATTTAACAAATTTTTATTACCCGGGTATCAGAAAAGCCCCCAAAAAGACACCTTTTTTACTGTCTTTTTCCAATTTAAAAAATGATAAAAAAAAACCCGTTTTTTTAAAATATAAATTTATAAAGGGGAAAAATTTGACAATGATTATAATTTATAACCCATCACTGAATAATGATGTATAAAGGGGTTGTCAAAAAAGAAAAAGGGAAACCCCTAATATAAAAAGGTTTTTTCTCTGATTAAATAGCTACATTAAATTGCACGAATACAATTTTTTGATAAAACACATAAACCTCTAGAATACCTAATAATAGGCTCCTTATACTGATTGGAGCATTGCAATAAAAGCACTGAAATTAAAAATTTTTAAACAGTCTATAAGCAGTCAAGGGGTGAAACAAATAAAAATTAAAAAATCCCAAAAATTGCAATTAATTCGCAAAATATTTAAAATTTTTTCTTTCCCAATGCTTTTCGCCCCAAAGAATCATAGTAGCAACATAGCAACTCTATAATGAACAATAAAAACCTTAAACACAAAGCTACTGAGTTGTTAAAATCTGCTAATATTTAAAAAGTATCTCTACCCAAAATACCAACTGTACTCTTTTTGATTTTGCTAGCTATAAAACCCAACAGGGCACATTTACCAAGGCAGCTGTGCCAGAATGCTGTGTTTTAGACAGTTTCTAGACACTATTGTGCCTCGTCTGACAAAAGGGATATGACCACAGTAAAATGAGTTGTGACCTCGGCAAAGAAGAGTGCAACATTGTGTGCCAAAAAGTGGCAAAATATTAGACACAGTGGCATAAATTGATGAACACTATGATAAATGTGGTACATTGTAAATATCTATCCCCTTTTTAAATTCCAACAAGATCTGATTGATAATCTGTTTCTGAAAATTTATGTTAAAGGGGTTTTATTTTTTTGTTTCACTAGAACACAATATTCATGTTACTAATCAGTCAGACAGGCAGTAATGTGACAACCTGTTAATAGGTATTTCTATCTCATTGATTAGCTTTAAAGGGGTTTTCTCATCACAAGCTTTCACAAACTTTAGCGTTTCTTCTCTTTTCAGCTTTAAATTAGGGGCGTCCTCCTCCCAGTAGGGAGTCTTCCTCCTGAATCTGGTGACATCATTCTGTGGGGAGTAAAAGGGGGGAAGAGCTCACAGCTCTGCAAACCCGAATGGTCCAGTTTTTCAGTTGCAGCGCTGCCACCCCCCCCATAAGCTCCTTGAACCAAAACACTTTTTATGCTGTAAACATTTTTTAATACAGCCGAAATATAAACAAATGTGAGAAATGCACTCTGCAGGCAGAGGCAGGAGGTAGAGGGTGACAGACTGTACAAGGCTGTGTTATATGGGGGGAGAGTGATTCTAACAGCTAGAGACTCAGTAGTTGCCCAAACCTTTACAAAGAATGGGAGAGACATAGAGGAGCTCAGGCAGGCCTTTTTATCAAACACACCTCACAGAAAACGAGGGAGCAATTTCATTCATTTTTCCCTACCCCAAAGGGGGGTAAAAAACAGAGTGCGGCCCAAACACAGCCAGAGGGCATGTCCCATCCAGGGGGGATTTCCATAGGCGAACAAATATCACTCATTTATAAGTTTTCTTAGAAAGGAATAAACCATTTCCAAACGTCCAGGACAAATTGCATCACTCTGTTATGATCCCCCAGTCCTACCTAGACCCTGATGGCTACACCAAGATGATGGACATATATCTAAATACTTTCCAAAATTTTTAATCTTTTTGCGTATTACAAAAATTTTTGATGAAGTTTTTTTTGGATTATTAAAAGAGTTTACAAAATTATTCGTTTTGCCTCTATGTTGCATATTGTTGCATATTGTTGAAGAAATAAACAGTCACCAAACACACAAAGGAGGCTTGGGGCCCACCCAGTGCTGAAAATTTTCTCAGTCACACAGATTTCTCAACCTTGGTACTAAATGATTTAGAAGCAAACCAGTTGCAAAAGTGCTTTATTTTTACTGTCCCCATCATTAAAAGAATGAGGGGTTTTTGCAAGAAAACACCTTTAAACTGTAGGCAGAAATTAAAAACAGTACCCTCAAATTTTTAAAAATTCCTCACAACAAATTTTTAACATACAATTGTTCCTGGGACATTGTATGTTGAGTTTGGTTTCAATCTACAATATCTCAGACACTGATCAAAGCAATTTTCATAAACAATTTGGACTACATGTACGAACAGGGCTGTGTAATTTTTTTCCATGCTTTAAGCAAACAAAATACAGAATAGTATGATGCGCCAAAAAGTTTGGCACAAAACTGTGGCATGGCTGAGACGACTTTTGGCGTAAAACGGGACACAATTATAAAGTGCTGTTTGAAACTTTCTTACATACTGTCGGATCTTACACTATTAAAACAGAGTGAGAACTGGTGATTTGGCACCAGGTTCATGCATGTCGCCCTTTATTTTTAAAATGTCTGTGTTTGTGAAGTAATTGGCAGTCTTTAGCTCCTCTCAATAGCATAGTGTAGTACTACATGGTTAATTTACTGCTCTTTAATAGAACCAGAAGAGAGGCGCGAACTCGATTCTAACGAAGAGGAATTCGTTTTAAGAATTTACAGAAAAACTTATAATTCTGAACAAATCGAATATTGGGGTTGCTTCGCGGGAAGACAGCGTGATTTTGAATTGATAAAATGGCTCCGCGATCACATGGTGTACATGGGGCAAGAACTCTGGGAGGAAGAAGGGCATAGCCTGCATGAACACACAGTGCAGGGATGAAGCCAATCAGAGACACGTCGGGATTTCTGTGACGACACCGCACTATATAAGGTCCGGGCGCGAACGCTGGGAGCTTCATACCGCTCTCTACTGTACTGATAGGGAAGGTGCTGTTCCGCGGTAGCTTATGATAGCTTATACTAAAGAATCAATTTTTATACAGCGATTTTTGGGGGTGGGTCAAGCTTGTCTCAGAGACTGCTTTCTCTTAAATTCTAATATCTATTTTGTGGGGTAATTAGGAACTGAAAGTCCAGTGGCAGTCCAATACAGCTACAATATACATTTTAAACGTGCTATCTGCTCAGTTTCTCACACATTAAATAAATTCCAAGTGTTATTCTAACTCCTCGTACTATTGTAATTTATTTAAAGTAACACATAGTTTTTTTACAATCCAAGACATACCACTTAAATATATTGGCTTTGCTCATTTCATTTTATTAGCGCAGATTTAGAGTTCCAGGGGGTTATATTAGCGAATGCGTTGTTTCTAACTGTTTGTGGGTCACTCAATAAAGAAAACGTTCTTTATCACCGCCAAAGATAAGATATCTTTGCCCTGTACAAATCTCAAAACCGAAGGATAAATTACCAAGTTTTCTGTTTTTCTGCACCCAAGTCAATCAACATACATTATCCAACAAAATATTAAACCACGCGCTACCAAATGCTGAAAATTATTGGTTGGCTCCTTTCTTTTCCACAATTTAGATCCAGGGGATAATTAAGCGTTGTTCTGTCTGTTTGTGTCACTAAAAGAAACTTTTCTATATTCACCGCAAAGAAGAAATTATCTGCCCTGTAGCATAATTTCATAACAGAAGGTTAATTACATAAAAGTATATCTTTTTGTAGTCATTAATGTAAAATACACGCCATTTAAACACGCTACAATTCTGCAGTGTCAAATTTTTTGGTGTTGCTCATTCTTTTTGCGCCATTTTAGATCCGGGGTTTTAATTAAGCGTTGTTCTGCTGTTTGTGTAACACTAAAAGAAAAGCTTTCTCTTTTTTCACCGTCAAAGAAGACATTTTGCCATGTAAGCATAATTCATAACCTAAGGTTAATTACAAGTTTTTTCTTTTGATACTGTACCAGTAATTAACGCCATTATATTAACACACTACAAAGCTGGTAATTTTTATGGTTTGCTAACATTTCTTTTTGCCTCAATGTGTGTAATTGTAGAATACACAAGTGTTTTTAAAATCCAGAAAAAGCTTTGTTCTGCTGTTGTGGTCACTAAATAGAAACGTTTCTTTTTCACCGCCAAAGAAGAAATATTGCTCTGTAGCATAATTCCATTAACCGATAATATTTTACAAGTTTTTTCTGTTGTTCGTACCATAAAAAAATCTACACGCCAATTTTTACATCGCTACAAAAGCTGTATTTGCTTGGCAGCAAATATCTATACTGCACAAATATTAGCATCCAGGGGTAATTAAGCTTTGTTCGTGCTGTTGGTGGTCACTATCTAACAAAAACCTAAAGAGTTCTTTTTTACACCGTCCAAAGAATACATTTTAGGCCTGTAGCAATTCATTCAGTTAACACCTGAAGGTTAATTACAATGTTTTTCATTAATGTCTGTACCGTAAAATACACGCGGCATTGTTATAACACGCTACAAAGCTGGTAATTGTTGAGGCAGCATATTTCTTATGCACATTTACATCCAGGGGTTAATTAAGCGTTGTTCCTGTTGTGGTCACTAAAAGAATAACGTTCTTTTTCACCGCCAAGAAGCAACAATTATCCTGTAGCATAAAATCATAACCGAAGGTTAATTACAAGTTTTAATCTCTGTTGTTCTGTAACACGTAAAATACATGCCAATTTATACACTGCTACAAACTGGTAATTGTTTGGCCAGCATATTTCTTTTGCACAAGTTACATCCAGGGGTTTAATTAATAGCGTTGTTCGACTGTAGTGGTCGCTACACATAGAAGAACTTTATTTTTTCACCGCTCATAAATAAGTCATAATTTTGCCTGTTATAAGCCTATAATATACATGTATACCAAAGAATTTGGTTAAAAACATTATAAAGCCATTTATTCTCGATTTGTTCGTGTACCGTAAACATACACCGCCAACATTAATTCAACACGCTACAAAGCTGTGTCAATCTATTGTTGGCAGCATAGAAATTCTATATCTGACATTAGCTGGCGGCGTGGGGGTTTAATCCAGGGGGTTAATTTGAGGGGGGTGCGGGGGTTTGTTGGTAACCCGAAAAAGACGGGTCGGGGAATCGGTTTAATATTAGAAGTAATGTTATTTTCCTGGTTGATTTTGTCCTAGTAGTCTTGATATACAAAAAAGACTACCGACTACGCTAGTCGCGTTTCGCTTCATATATTCCTATCTCTCTTGCAAAGCAATATAGACCAGGGGTTCAGTCGAATTCTAAGCAAAGTCTGTAAAAGATATAGTCTCAAAATGCTTCTTCTTCCGACGCGATCAATATGAAAGTAACAAATATCATCTTTATATTAATGCCTGTACTCCTAAATTCAATAAAACCGATAATTTTGAGTTTAGCAATACTTATCTTTACTGATTCTGCATGGTTCACAAATGATATACCCACTGTACAAACAACTACACGCCATTTTAAGACCAATCTACATGTCAAAACCAAGCTGCCAGTAAATGTTCATTTTGGTCTATAGCAAAAGTTCATTACTTTAGCTCAATTTAAGGCATCCAGGGGTTAAATAAGCAATGAATCTTCTGTTGGTGATACACTCAAAAGCAAAAACGGTTCTTAGATTCAACGACCAACAGTAAAAGAAACTAAATTCATTTCTACAAACACTACACGAGAAGGAATATTTACTAATCATGTTACGTATTATCATATCGTTGCCATCTTACTTTCCATGCTCTAACCGTCATAATAGTAAAATACAAGCCATTTCGCCATTTTACTCAACACAGCTAAAAACACAAAATACAAGAAACATACCTATCACGTCCAACCCAATCAAACTCAAGGAGAGCCTGCGTTGTGCACACTTCTCTAAAATGACAATCGTGAGAAGCGCGTTTCAGACTCCCTATCCTTCTCCTATCATATACTTCTTGCGAAAACAATTTACAATTTCAGGGATTAATAACATTGTTCAGCATGTTGTTTTGATACAACTAACAAAAATTAACGCATCCCTACATTTCATCACCACGCGCAAACACAAGCTAAAAGCAAAACAAGACTTTTCTGACCTAAGTCACTGTCAATACATATCACGTAACCTCGAAAGGATTAAATTAAGACATGTTTGAGAGTCAAACTGTAGCATATTTACATCTTCACGTTAAAATACACCGTCGTTTTATATAAACTACATAGGCACATACAATTAAAATTTTCCAGCCCATTTGATAGCTGGCTGAAGTTTTATAATTTTAATGCAGTCTCAATATAACAGAGGAAAGTCTCTGATATTTATTCCATTCAAAAAAACACCAAACCCTACAAGAATAAATCTTCACAATCACAAACAGTTGAATCAAGATAACATATTAGGAACTATACAGTAAGTACCAAGCAACGAACATGTAGCCCATCAAGCTGCCACGGCCTTCGCCAATGCACAAGAACAAACTCACGGTTAGACACTAGCAACAACTGCCGGCTATTCAATGCGCGCTTCCCTACTTTTATTGTTTGACTAGATCGCTCCAATTCATATCCCCACTTCCCTCCCTCATATGACCAAAACTGAAAATCAACACCCTCTTTGACACGAAAATGAATGTCGTTTAAGTGACAACTAAGGACAAGACAACAACCCCTAACAGTTCAGCCGAGCATGGACCTCAACCTAATGACGACACAAGACCGGATCGAGCGTGCCCTCACCTTCCTCAACCCGCTCTCTGTCCCCAACCGTTCCCTCCGTCAGAGATCTACAAGTGTCTGAGAGGCTCAGTGCCAATCATTACAGCGACTAATAGTATGGAGAATATGAACACTGGCAATGACATATTCCAAAACTAAAAGATTTGGAACGAGATGCGGGAACATGCGGAGGTCATGTTGTGAGGGGTCAGCCTCTGCATACCAAAATACACCGGGTGAGCCGAATGAAACACAAAGGAACCTATAGTAACCTTGTACAATTACTTAGGATATGCTGTTTACTCAACCACGTTAATCCGATCATTGTCCCAGCCGAGCGGTGACAACTTCCAGTTCGCTCTAGAAATTACACCTGCATTTTAAGTCTCTGCCCGAACAGAAGTCCCAAAACCCCCACCCCATCAAACAGGATGAAAATGCTACGCTTCATGCAGCAACTTGACAAATTCGACATTTGCTAGCGGAGTACTTATGAGGCACCTACCACACACCTCGGCGTATTTGTACAGGACAAATTATGGCACCGCATCTATTATAACTGGGTACTCAAACATAAATGTGGCCCAGATTCGAACCAGAATAGAGTATACGGAGTCTATCTGTAGTACAATCAAGCACGTTCTCATCCAACGTCTTCTTCTGATTATGTGTGCCAAAGTGAAAGCGAGCCCAACTAACGCAGCTCCGCGACTTCCCCCCCCACAACCACACTAACATCCTGCATATAGTAAGCAGATGCGTTCTATTCTCCCCCTCCTATCCAAAATGGACACCTAAGACACTTTTGTGAAGTTACCAAGCACAGAAACAATAGAATAAAGTGTCCATTTTAAGCGGACCAGGACATGCGTTAAAAACAACGTCCCTAGATGTAGACTTTGTTGAGTATAAGATCAGCCAGCGGCAGCTCCCTGTTCATATGGCACACACAATCGTAACCAGCACGAACACCCAATCACCTAACCTATTTCAAAAGCGTAGTTAAGAGATGAGGATAGTACCAACTAAAACGCTTCGACAAGAAACATACCAATCTATACGCCGCGTAGATACCCAGATTTTCTAAATCAAACACACATTAGTCCAACATATATTAATACTTAAGACTAAAACGAAAATCGAGATATAGCTAGCGTTTATACACCACAGATTAAATTAAAGAAAGTAATAATAAAAACGAGTAAACAGCTAAATTTCAAAAATTAAGAATAAATGGAATAACTCAATTTATAAAAAATGTAACGCTATTTTATAACGCACAAAACAATATATATTAAGTAAAAAAATATATAAATGATAAGAATATTTAAAGCATAATAACATATTTATAAAGAAAATTAATACTTTTTAACAAATAATCAATAAAGACAAGAAAAAATCACCGAGATCTTAAGACCACAAAAAGCGAGATAAAAAAACACATTATTATTGGAGATATATATCCAATTAATATTATATTTATTATAACCAAAGAATAATTATTTGACAAATAAACTTCAATGAAATCATGTAAATTATAATGATCATAAGGAATAAATAATTAATAAAAAGATCATAATAATAAACAATCAAAGATCAAACATAGTAAAAAAAAACTCTAAATTCAATACAGCAATAAACTAATAAAATATAAAAATCGAAAATATAAATATTTATTATTGGTTAATATATTAAAATGTTGAAAAATAAAACTAAAGAGAAGAACACGCACCAAGCAACAAAAATTGATACACACACTATTAATTACAATACATTTTATGTAAATCTAAATAGATTTGAATGAATAAATTTGAAAAATATAATAAATCATATTTAAAATAAAATTGTAATATATAGAAAGAAAGAGTAAAGAATATTTAGTTAAAACAATCAAAGTTATTGTAATTTATAAGACTTTTTACAACACAAAAATTTTATAAAATTATATTAAATAAACTTAATCATAAAAAATGACTAGATTAGATTCAAAATTAGAATCGAGTACTGTAATAGAGAAAGAGTAATTTAATGAAATCACAGTCAGTCTAATTGAATAAGATAGAATCGAAGATTGAGAAAAGAGAATTAGTTCATATATGATAAAAGATAAAATAGGGGATAAACACGAAGTTCGATTATAAAATATAATAAGTCTGTTAAATATAACAAACTATAAAATTCTCTCTAATAATTAATATAATGAAAAATATTAAATGTAGAATATTTAGTAGACAATAGGTATTAAAATAAATAAAAATTAAATGAACTAAAATAAATTTATGAGTTAATATAAAAAGAGTAAATATATTATACTAAGGGTAAGATATGAAGCTTTAAATAATAAATATTATTATCATTAGTATAATTTGTACATTTTGAAGAAGTTGATATAACACACACATTGATAAATTTAAATCTTCATATAAATCAAGATGAAGAGACTCGATATATATGTAAAATAGAATATACAATGTTAAAAATTAATATAATATTAAGAATATAATAAATATATAAATATAATGATAAAAATTTCTATAATAAAATTAAAAATTAAAGAAAAAAGTAATAAGTTAATAATATTAATAATATAATACATAAAGCGAGAGAGGGTATTAAATTAGAGAGTAAATATTAAAAGTACTGTTTAATGATAAATACAAACAATAGAATGAAATTGGACTAATAGAGGCTTTAAAAATCAACTATAGAGAGAGTATAATCAAATGTTATATGTAATCGTTAGTAACACTATTTTCACACACTATTACTATTATTCTGCAGATAGAAGATTATATTACAGATTGTAAATTTTTATAATATATTTAGAGGTAAGATATTATAGATAAGTAATAGAAAATGAAGTTTAGTCACACAAAGGTTCATTTAGAGTACATTTTATGAATTTATTTGTTGTTTTTTTGTAGGTATTATAAGTTAGAGTTTCTTGTGTCACTTCTGTGTATTAATTTGGAGTGTTTTTTTAGGTATTTATACACATGAAGTTGAACATTGAATTTATTGGAGTTATGTGCACTTCACATGATAGGATTTTTTGATTCGGAATAATGTAGTATAAGTGATTAGGAAATATCTTAAATATATAATATATGAAATCATAATCTAGTGAGAATATACAACAGTTATAATTAGATAGAAGGTATTAGAATAAGAGTGGGATCTTATAGTATTTTATTAGTATTCTGTTTTGGTTGGTACATTTTTTTTTTTGTTTATAAGGTGGTATTTGATTTGTATTATTGTTATGTGATGTTTATGTTTGGTTTTATTATTGTGATTGAGTTCCATTTTGTTGAGTTGTGTTGATGGGTGTGTCACACTTTTTGATTTGTTTGGTAATTTTTTATGTGAGATGTATGTGAGCGATTAAGCATTGTCACTTTCCAGTTTTCAACAGTATTTAAATTTGAGGTGTATTTTATAAAATATTAAAAAATTATTAAATGTATATTTTTAATTTATTAAAAAGTTTTTTGTGTTTATATTTATATTTACAGTTTTTTTTGTTTTTATTGTTTAGTGTATTATATAGTGAAATAAATTATATATTGTAATAGAAAAGATAAACTATTTATAAAATAAAATATTTTTTTAGTTATTATTTATTAATAATCATATCTAATTGTAAGATGATGAAATAATAAAAATCAAATAATGAAATCTCTTAAAAATGTATAAGAAACAAAAAATTAGATAACATATTAAACTAAATTTAAATTAAACAAGAATATAATAAATTACTATATAAAATAGACTAAGATTAAGACCACCACAATCAGTTTTACTATAATTAATTTATATATATATTATAATAGATGGTTTTATTAGATATATTGTTTTGTAAAAATATCTAATATCATCACATAGAAAATATGTAAAAATGTAGATATTAGTACATTAGAATAAAATATAAGAATAACATTTGTGGATATAAAATATAGAATGTTAATATGAGTATTTTTAGAGATTATTAATTATAAGAAGAGAACCACACACAAAATATACATAAAATGTGAACACATACAATTTTTAACTATATAGAAGAAATACACTGTAATACAAGATAAAATAACTATAAAGCATTATTAGTAGTTAGGTTTTATAAGATTAACAGGGAGATAGTTAAAGTAAGTTATTAGAGAGAGTAAACACACAATAAACAAGCATTTCTCGTAGACAATATAAAGTATGTAAGTAGTATTGAGAGTTAGATAAGTTTATATCGCAAAAGTTATCTCTAAATCACTCAGAGATGAGAAGTTGATATTTTACTCTGTAATAGATTTTTACAACTGTGAATGTCTGGTACTAAATGATGATGATGATTTCACGGACATAACGAATAATAATTTAATGGAAGGTGTTAATAAGAGAAAATTAATTTTGTGGGGGAGGGGTGGGGGGCTGGGAGGGGGGAGGGGGGGGGTAGGGGTGTGGGGGGGGGGGGGGGGGGGTGGGGGAGTGGGGGCGGAGGGGGGGTGGTAAGAATATAGAGTGATGTGGGGGGGGGGGTGGGGGTGGTGGGGAATAATGGGGAAGATATTTATGTTGGAAACCTCCAGAATTGTCATTGTGCCATTGTCTGACCTCATGCGCTGCTGTGGCTGTTGCCATCCCCCACAACTGTGTCATTGTGCCACTCTCTGAACTCATGCAGCTGCTGCTGTCACCTCCACTCTCTGTCATTGTGCCAGCTCTGTGGACTACTAGCTGTTTGCCACCTCCAGAATTTCATTGTGCCACTGTCTTGACCTCATGCATGCTTGCAAGAGGCCTTGGCTGCCGTGACCCTACACACAGTGTCATTGTGCCACTGTCTGGACCTCATGCTCTGCTGTGGCTGTTTGCCGTGCCCTTCACACTGTGTCATTTGTGCCACTCTCTGACCTCATCTGCTGCGCCGTCACATCCACTCTCTGTCATTGTGCCACTAAGTGGCTTACTACAGTTTTGCCACCTCCAGAATGACATTGTGCCCACTGTCTGACCTCATGCTGCTGCAGTGGCTGCTGCCGAGACCTCCACTCTCTGTCATGTGCCACTCGTTGCCTACAAACTGTTTTGCCACTCAGAATGTCCATTGTGCCACTGTCTGACCTCATGCTGCGCTGTGGCAGTCTGCCGGCCTCAACAGTGGTGGTCATTGTGCCCACTTCTGACCTTATGTTTCTGCTGCCGTGACCTACACTCTCTGTCAATGTGCCACTCTTTGGCCTACTACTTGTTTGCCACCTACCTAATTCATGTGCCACTGCCTGACCGTCATGCTCTGCTGGTGTGCAGCTGCCCGTGCCCTCCCACACTGTGCAATGTGCCACTCTGTGGCCTACCTCCTTTTTTTGCCAACCTCCCAGAATGTCTTTTGCCACATGTCGTGACCTCATGCTGCTGCTGTGGTGCAGCTGTGACCTCCACTCTCTGGCCATTGTGCCACTTCTGGTGGCCTACTACTGTTTGTCCCCCCTCAGAATGTCATTGTGCCACTGCCTGGACCTTCATGCTGCTGCTGTGCTTGCAGCCGATGCCCTCCCACACTGTGTATTGTGCCACTGAGACCTTCCCCCAAAAAAATGGGGCCTGCTGCTGGTGGCTGTTTGCCGTGCCCTCCACAAATGTCATTGTGTGCCACTCTCTGACCTCATGCTGCTGTCTGTCCGTTACACTCCACTCTCTGTCATTGTGCCACCCGCTGGTGCCAACAACTTTTTGGCCACCTCCAGAATGTCATTGGCCACTTCCTGACCTCATTCTGCGCTGTGGCTGCTGCCGAGACCTTCACACCACTCATCTGTCATAGTGCCACTCTGTGGCCTACTACTTTTTTTTGCCATCTCCATATGTCATTGTTCCACTGCCTGAACCTTATGCTGCTGCTGTGCTGGCTTGCCAGTGACATCCACATCTATCAATGTGCCCACTCTCTGACCTCATGCTGCTGCTGCAGATGATGCCGTCAACTCCACACTGTGTCATTGTGCCACTGTCAGACCTCAAGTTGCTGCTGTGGCTTGCTTCCATGCCCTCCACACTGTTACATTGTGCCACTCCTGACCTCATGCTGCTGCTTGGCGTCACCTCCACACACTGTCATTGTGCCACTCTAGCGGCCCTACTACCTGTTTTGCACCTCCAGAATGTCTTGTGCCACTGTCGACGCTCATGCTGCAGCTGTGGCTGCTGCACGTGCCTCCACACTGTGTCATTGTGCCACACTCTGACCTATGTTTGCCTCCTTCCGGAACCTCCCACTCTCTTTCATTGAGCACTCTGTGGCCTACTACTGTATTGCTCACCTCCAGAATGTCATTGTGCCTCTGCCTGATCTCATGCTTCTGCTTGGCCTGTTTGCCGTGCCCCTCCACACTGTGTCATTGTGCCACTCTGTTGCCTACTACTGTTTTGCCACCTCCAAAATGTCCATTGTTGCCACTGTTTACCACATGCTGCTGCTGTGGCATGCTGCCGTGACCTCCACTCTCTGTCATTGTGCCACACTGTAGGCCTACTACTTGGTTTTGCCCACCTCCAAATGTCATTGTAGCCACGCCTGACCTCTATTTCGTGCTGCTGCGGCTTGTTGATGCCGGTCAATTCCACACTGTGTTATGTCCACTGAGTCTGACCTCATCTGCGTTCTGCCGTGACCTCCAGTCGTCTTTCATTGGGCCGCCCTCTGTGGCCTACTACTTTTTTGCCACCTCCAGAATGTGATTTGTGGCCACTGTCTGACCCATACAGCTGCTGTGAGCTGCTGACTGTACCTCCTTCACTCCTGTCATTGTGCCACCCTGTGTGTCTCATGCAGCTGCTGTCGGTTGAAGCGTCAATTTTCCCACTGTGTTATTGTGCCACAGTCTGACCTCATGCCTGCATAGCTGTGGCTGCTGCCGTGCCCTCCCCCTATGACATTTGAGCCCCTCTCAGACATCATGCCAGGGCTTGCCATCACCTCCACTCTCTGTCATTGTGCCACTCTGTGGCCTACTACTGTTTTGCCACCTGCAGAATGTCATTGTGCACACCTGTCCTGCCTCATACTGCTGCTGTTGCTGCTGCTGTTGACCCTCCACACCTGTCAATGTGCCACTCTGTGGCCTACTCTGTTTTTGCCACCTCTAGAATGTTAATGTGCCACTGTCTGACCTCATGCTGCAGCTGTTGGCTGCTGCCATGACCTCCACACTGTGTCAT
This sequence comes from Phyllomedusa bahiana, assembly GCA_025379985.1. Taxonomy (NCBI): domain Eukaryota; kingdom Metazoa; phylum Chordata; class Amphibia; order Anura; family Hylidae; genus Phyllomedusa; species Phyllomedusa bahiana. Next base: position 24,632 of record JAODAL010039083.1, read on the forward strand.
TTGATACCAATCTGTTGCCTACCCTGGTGTTTTTCCACATCCAGAATGTTATTTGTGCCACTCTCTGACCTCATCAGCTGTGGCTGCTGCCCGTCACCTCCAAACTCTGTCACTGTGTTGCCACCTGAGCCCCTTCATCTTGTTATTTTCCAGCTGGCCTGCATGACCATATCATAGCTAACATTTCCGCATCAATTTTTTGGTCAGTTTTTGCCCTATTAAGTGCCCCAGGGAATTTTATAGTGAAGCTTTCTAAGAGCGACTTCAGTCATCTGCGTGTCATACTAAAACACAACATTGTATGCAGACCAAACTAACTCCCTCTGCATATTTAAGCATGGCACAACGTTCTACAGCACCCTGCAGGATCTGTGCAGCCTGGAAATAGCTATTTTTCAACGCGATTCGTCCCGAAGCAATTCGGAACGAAACTAATTTTTAATCGAAAATCGTTGAAGCCAACCGAATCGAATTTTTGAGAAATTCGCCCATCTCTAGTACCAGGTAAGGGCATCATTTTCTTTTTTTTCTGGTATATTGTGTATAAAGTACATGACCCAAAAAGGCTTCTATCCTCGAAATATAAAGTGATTTCCAGCTTCTAGCAGCTCTTTCTGATGTTACATGTAAGGACTTGTTTTATTTGTATTGACCATCTGCTTCATTTTCTGTACTCTTCATTTTACATTATATTGGGTGATATAAATGGATAAATGGCTAAATGCAAGACTATCACAGGCTCATTGGAAATTTAGTGCATGAATAGTTGATTTTTGTTATGTCTTTGCGATAGACCCTCCTTGGCATAATGCAAACTGCTGCATTTGATTACATAACCTTTTATTTTTCACATTGGTGACACAAATTCCCTGAGCAATTCTAACACTAAGGCTAAACAAACGTTTATTGCCAATAGGCAAAGAAATACCAATTCTTTCCTAAATAACACCATTAAAGTGATATAAACTAACAAGTTAAATATAGAACTATTTTAAATTAAATAATACAAAATTCTATCATATAAAATTAATACTAAATTATTTCATATATAATTAATATAAAGTTATATAGTATAAAATTATAAAACCAATACAGCATCTACAATAAATCGCGTTCTCAATCAGGTGGTTACAGAGTTATTGTAGTATTATTAGAGATTACAAAGACATCACAGCAGGGTACAGAAAAAAACTAAACCTGCTAAAAATATATCTCAGTGAATACAAAGTATCATAGTGATGCTGCTTGGTGAACCTCAGGTCAGTGAGACCTCAGGTGTTGGTAGGGCCGTCGTAACAGCATTATGGGCACCTGGGCAGAGCTGTACACTGGGCCCCCCAACCAACATAACCACTCACAGGAACAAATATATACATTATCAATAATAAACTTATAACCTACAACACTGCAATAAAGAGACCACATAGTGGTCAGACACCAGTTCTGATCCAATACAGAAGAGAAATAACCCCTGACATCAGGGACTCACAGGAGACGTCCTATCTGATCAGTTGTTCTCTGAGTCATTATTTTTTCCTTTTATTCTCAATCCAATATAGACTGCCATGATGACTTCTCCCAGCCGCAAACTGTCCCTTCAGAATTTACCACACAAATATCTTAGACTTCTCACTTTATCAGCACTTCCCTACCAATTCCTACCTCCGTTATCGGCGCCATTAAGTAAGTAGGTAGTAATGTTGGCCACCATTAAGCAGGTATATATCTAGATCCCAGCAGATAGGTATTGGTAGGTAGATATCCTGCCCCCTGTAGGTAGGTTTACAGCCCCCTGTTGGTCAATTTGCAGCCTCCTGTATATAGGTATACAGCTCCTTGGAGATTAGAGGTCCCTGTAGGTAATATGCCTTTGTAGGTTATAGGCTCCTGTAGGTAATATGCGCCCTATAGGTTACAGGGCCCCATGTATGTGATATGCCCCCTGTAGGTTATAGGCTCCCTTTATATAGCCCCCTGTAGGTTATAGGCCCCCTGTATATAGGCCCCTGTAAGTTATAGGCCCCTTTATATAGGCCCCTGTAGGTTATAGGCCCCCAATATATAGGCCCCTGTAGGTTATAGGCCCCCTTTATATAGGCCCCTGTAAGTAATAGGCCTCCTGTATATAGACTCCCTGTAGGTTATAGGCCCCCTGTAGGTTATAGCCCCCTGTAGGTTATAGGCCCCTGTAGGTTATAGGCCCCTGTAAGTTATAGGCCCCTTGTATAGAGACTCCTGTACATTATAGACCCCCTATACATAGGCCCCTGTAAGTTATAGGCCCCCTGTATATAGGCCCCTATAGATTATAGGCCCCCTGTATATAGCCCCTGTAGGTTATAAGCCCCCTGTATATTATAGGCCCCCTGTATATTGGCCCCTGTAAGTTATAGGCCCCTATATATTATAGGCCCCCTATATCTACCCCCTGTAGGTTATAGGCCCCCTGTAAATTAGAGGCCCCCTGTATATAGGCCCCTGTAAATTATATGCCCCCTGTATATAGGCCCCTTTAGGTCACGCCGGAAACCAGCTCCCGGGATTTTCTAGGCCGAAAGCCTACAGGCTGTATACCTAGGAGATACAGCGGTACAGGAGGCAATGACATCGTCTCCTGCTCCGCTTAAAGACGCGGCGAGTCCGGGTTCGCATACAGATTTGATGCCCAGACTTGCCGCTGGGGCTAAGTCATGCCACTGGGTGGGGTAGGCGACTGCCCCGTTGGACACCCTCTGCCTGTGGGGATCTCGGGCAACCACCTACCCTGACCAATAGAAAAGACAACCCTGGGTATCAGCTGCTGTCATATGTAGGATATAGGCTGAGAGCAAGAAAATACAATTTCAACAGTGATCGATATCTGATTAAAATTTGTTTAATTTAATATTGGAAAAACAAAATATATAAAAAGTAAACCGAAAACGTTGATAAAAAAACTTTTCATTAAAAATAAATGAACTGTGCATTAGTCTTTATTGAGCAGAGTAGAAAAAAAACATTAGGATACAGGAGTAACTATTCCTAATAATGATTGACAGTGAGAGTTTTTTATATGTTGCAACATTCTAAACACAAGGTTGAAATTAACAGTTGTGTTGGAGGAAGAGCATTGTGACGTATAGAAAGAGAATCATTTTACCTATGACTGACAATAATGACCTAATTGGCATTTGTGATGTGAAACAATATCTCTGCCTTGTAGCAATGATGGGAGACTTCATTTTTTTTTATTTGTAATGAAAAATTAATTATGTGAATAATAAAATTTTGTTCATAGTAAAATCTAATCAAATATATATTTTTTTAGTTTTTTACTTTTTTAAATTAAGTTAATTTATACCCCAAATGAGCAGTGGGTCAAAGGTCAGGTTTTGCATGCTATAAACTTTTTATCAACTTTATTTTTATTTTTGTTTTTGTTGATCACTGTTGGACTTTTATTTTCCTGCTCTCAGCCTATATTCCTCATATGGCAATAACTGGCTCCCAAGGTCACGCTGGGGCGTGAGGTTTGCCAAGCTACAGCACTATGACACTTAATTCCCCTTGAGAAGTATTTTAGCAGCTTTCTTTAGCCTTTTTATGATGTCTTTGTAACCTGATAAAAATACAAAAACCTGCATCTACCGAGGAGAAAGGGATTTTTCGCAGATGCTGTAATTTTTTTTTAAATTTTTTTATTAAAAAATTTTAGATTAATTTTAATCATAAATTTTTTTTAATTTTATATTATTTAATTCCATTAATTTTTATAAAAATTAATTTTAGTTAAAATTAAATTTAATTTTTTGATTTAATTTTTTACATTTTTCTTATATAGTTTTTTAATTACATTTTTATTACTTTGGTATTAAATTTTGGGTTTCATTTTATATTTTCCTTTTCCTATTGGAAATTATAGTTTATTTTTCAACAACTTTTTGGGGTCGCCTCACCATTAAATTGCATGGGTTTTTTACAAAACAGTTTTTGCGCCCCAAACTGTTTTAGACCCTTTTAATAAATGGTCTAATACTGTGGCACTAAAAGCCGCCTTAGAATTGGCATGAACAAAAGTATCAAGAAAAGACTCTTTATACATCTGTTGGAAAGGGGCAATGACAGATTTTTGGCGGACATCACGCCAAAAAAATGGCGCAGCCCCATTCCAAAAATTTTCCCCATTAGGTTGGGGTTTTTTTTGCACTTTTAACGGGTTTTTCTGGGTTCTACACTCACCAAACCCAACAAACCATGAGTATTCTAAACAAGCAAAGTGAAATTCACCTCAAAGATGTCCAAAAGTTATTTACCTGCAATAAAATAGCCAAAGGAATAACACAAAATCAATGGAAACAAGAAGAGAGGCAGAAAGCCAACAGTGCAAAGTTGTCTGTGACCTCCTCTTTTTTCATATATACACTGAGCACATAAAACAGACATCGTTACCTGAAGTTATAACACAAACAGAAAAAGGACCCATTTTCAACCCATAGTCTTGTAAAAATAATATGTGAATGAGACACAGTTTTATAAATGTAAAAATTGTACATTTTTGTATCTATCTTGTCAAACTTATTATTCTGTCATGGAAGATGGGATTGTGTTCCATTTAATGAATTGTCATCAAATGGTGATTAAAGGTTTTGTCACATGTAACAGCTAGAGAATAAATTATGTGTTAAAATTCCTACATTGTTCTCTTAGAACAAGAATCAGAGAACATTGGTCTTACTTGGACTAATAAACTTAAAATGAGTGATAAAATACATTCAGTAACTTGTAGTCAAAAATAAAGAGGAAAAGACAAAATAGTCTTTAGAAACTTCCATAGCTACGAAAAAATGTACGAGACTCAAGATGTTTGATTTAAATAAGGCTACGTCCCAAAAGCGGTCTTTTTTTCTGAATCAAAACCACGATTTTTGTCACGTTTTGTGCAAAAGCCATGGTCGCTAATCGTTTTTTTGACATCACCCATACAGTTGTATTGTATGAGAAATGGCAAAGAAAACTAAAATCGACGGCGTATTATATGTTGTATAATTTGCCGGTGCCAGAAGACGAGTGGAGAAAAGACAAGCTGTGGAGACTACAGCTTGTCTTTTCTACTTTAGTCTATGGCGCCGCAAGAACGGTCGTATTTTCGGTGATTTTAAAAAACTAAAAGCGACGAAAATACGATCGTAAAGCTATGCAGTGGAGGCACAGCCTAAGATTATTCTGAAGAAGACTGAGGGGGCAGACAAAGAGTAATTAAGAGTTAATTACGTTAACATGTTATTTACTTTATTAATTTTGTGCACACATACTGTATAATTCTAAAAGGGTAAGTGAAAAGGGTAATTTTTTAAAGAATTTGTGTCTGCATGATGCACATATGTTAGGGGATAAGTTTTATTGATTGAAGTAGGTTATCTGTGGAATAACTCTACTATTGGAGATGTATCTGTATTTGTAAACTGCATTTAATATTTGTCACATAGCTATTCTTATTTGTTGTACTATTGTTTCAAAATGAAAGATTTTATGTTAAAAATGGTTTCTTTTTTGACAGGCATAACACTATCATGTGACAACAGGTGTTTTACCTGTCCACAGGATGCATGCATGAAATATGGGAAGGTCCCCGAAAGTTGTCTCTGGGGATTTTTTGATAAGCCCTGGACTATTTTTTGTGATTGTGGGCAGATCACTTGCAGACTTTTGCAAAGTTAGCTAATTAACAGCTTGTTTAAAAAAGCTAGACAAGTCTAAAAAATGTGCCACAACTATGAAACAGCTTGAGCCAATATAATAAATGTGATACATCCCTAGAGTACCTGTTTACACTAACGTACAGACCGTTTCATTGCAAAACTTTTAGATTGACTCTCATAATAACATTTCAAATCTCTTTTTACATGTGGGATTTAAATTAGTGGTTTATGTAGTTTTCCCCCAAGGGGAGAGATAACTATTATCGACCAAGCTACACCGGGACGAGTAGAGACAGTAGACACAACCATTGAAGTGGTCTTTACGACAGGTCTTTCAGGGTGTGACCCTCAGGATTCTCATTTTATTGACAAAAGCCAAAAGTAAAAGAAATGAAATATAAAAAAAATTCATTTGTATAATCAGATTAACAACATTTTACTGGCCAATCAGATCTGGCAAAATATATTTATTTGATGAAAGAATATTTCTATATGAAACACATTATATGATCCTGTTATTAAGCTTACCTAAAAAAAAATGCCTAGTCCATCTACTTGCTTGTCGTTTCCGCTAAATTAAGTCACAGACTTAAAACTTGAAAAATATCTAAATATACTTTACGTGACTGAGTCAAGACAGTCTGATGATTTATTTTATCATCCCTCAGCAAAATATTTTATCTGTATGTCAAAGGTCTTTTTTGACAAATACAAAGACTACAAGATGGCTGTTACAGTTGAGCAAAATTTGTGTAGGAGCCAGAACTCTTAATGGTTGGTAGAGGATCAAATATTTTTTTCTTACTGCAAAATGCAAATACATTTTTATAATTTATAAAATGTGATTCTCTGAATTTTATTTTGGATATTCTATCTCTCAATGTTAAAATTAACCTACCCTTAAAATGATAGACTGTTCATGTTTTTGTCAGTGGACAAACTTACACAATCAGCAAGGGATCAAATAATTATTTCTTTCACTGTAGGTAATTCATCATGTCACCTACGCTACTGCCTTTATTAGGTCACAAAGACTACCTACTGTGTGGCTATATACTGAACTATTAAGGGAACCTATATACATACTGAGTGGGCCTAGTCTAGATCATCCTTGGGCGCAATTTCCAGATACCTGAAGGTGCCTTGTTCATCTATACAAGCAATTATACGCAAGTACAAGCGTGCATATCAACGCAAAAAAAAAAGCAAAAGACCTTGTGAAGATGCTGGCAAAAGCTGGTAAGATTGTGCCTCGATAGGGGCATTACATACACTACCAATGAAATGTTTTGTGCCACGATTAACATAAATCGCGGCACATAGCATATCATTAGAAGCGTATGTAATGAACCTATCGAGGCACATCTTGCACGGAGGCACATAGCTAATCATTACAAGTACAGGCAGTCCCCGGGTTACATACGGGTTAGGGACTGTAGGTTCGTTCTTAACTTGAATTTGTATGTAAGTCGGAACCAATATATTTAGTACATGTATGGTGTATGGTGTATATGTATGGTGTATATGTGTGGTGTGCAATTATAGGCAGCTATATGTCCCCATAGCAGGTATATATCCCTCATAGCAGCTATAGGCAGGTATATGTCCCCTCATAGGCAGGTATAGGTCCCTCATAGCAGGTATAGACAGGTATAGGTCCCCATAGCAGGTATAGGCAGATAAGTCCCCCACAGGCAGATATATGTCCCCCATAGTAGGTATAGGCAGGTATGTACTCCACAAGTTGGTATATGTCCCCCATAGCAGGTAATAGGCAGATATGTCCCCCATAGGCAGGTATATGTCCCCCATAGCAGGTATAGGCAGATATGTCCCCCATAGGCAGGTATATGTCCCTCATAGGTAGGTATAGGCAGGTATGTCCCCCATAGCAGGTATAGGCAGGTATGTTCCCCATAGATAGGTATAGGCAGGTATGTCCCCCATAGATAGGTATAGGCAGGTATGTCCCCCATAGGAAGGTATGTCCCCAATAGGTAGCTATAGGCAGATATGTTCCCCATAGGTAGCTATCGGCAGGTATGTCCCCCATAGGTAGCTATAGGCAAGTATGTCCCCCATAGATAGGTATAGGCAGGGCTTATTAAATAATACAAATACAAATACTCACCTCGCTCCCCCGCTGCTCCGAGGCTTACCTGCGGCTCCGTCTTCTCTCCGCTCTCAGTCTTGTGGCAGTTGTATGATATTGCGTGCTGCCTGTGCCGGAGACTCCGGAAGGTCGCATGTCTGCTTGCAGCCTTCCGGAGTTCTATTGCGGAGCAGGGAGCGCTCGCTCTCTGCTCCGCAATAGAGGCTTCGGCTCTATACACTCCGGGAGGAGTCACATACAGCCGAAGCGATCCCCACCCTGCCCAGTCCATGGCAGTGCTGGGATGCCGACGGGGACCGGAGAGTCAGCTGTATGCGCTCTCAGGAGTTGCATGCAGCTGCGAAGATTGCTGACAGTGCCTGGGCCACCGCAGCACCCGGACGCTGAAAGCTGTCCCTGGCTTGCGTCGTTCCGGTACCCATTCGTAACTAGGGGACAGACGTAAGTCAGAACGATGTAAGTTGAGGACTGCCTGTATATGAAATACGCCTAACACATTCTTGAAATGCGCCTAACAAATACTTGTAAAATGTGAAATGCGCCTAACACATATATTGTTTTTAGGCGCATTACAATATGTCGGCCCCGACTTATAGTGCACCTAGTTTTGGTATACGACAGTTCATTTACATCCAAAATATGGTTTCAAAAGCAGTTTTAGCGCAATGTAGACCATAAGACTGCCGTTGGCATGTTGGGAAATGTCGCCCAAAGTGTTTTAGGACCTTAGCAATGCTCCTGGCTGCTAACAAGACAATCATGGGTTGCATTAAAAGAGGCATAAATGCTCAAGACAGAAACATAGTTCTGCCTCTGCACAAGTCAGTGGTAAGACCACAAATGGTTTTGGGCACCGGTATATAAGAAGGACATAGTAGAGCTATGGGTGAAGATGAGGGAAATCAAGTTAGTCAAGGGAATGAGAGGGGTTTCAGTACCAAGATAGGCTATCAAACTTGTGATTACTCAGCTTGAAAAAAAGACAGCTTAGGAGTGATTTAATTACCATGTGCAAATATGTGACAGCAGAGAATACAGATCTCTTGCATGATCTTTTCACACCTAGGTCAGTAACAATGACAAAGAGGCATCCTATACTGTATGTCTAGAGTAAAGACAGGTTCATCATCATCACAGACAGAGATTCTTTACAGTAAGAGCATTGACACTATGAAACTCACTGCCACAAGAGATTGTGATGGTGAATTTATTAAAAAAATTTCAAGAAGGGTTTTGATGCTCTTCTTGAAAAATATAATATTACAGGTTATGGGGACTAGATTCAGAAGATATATCATTGATCCAGGGATTATTCTGATGGCCATATTTGTACACGATAAGGAATTTTTCCTCTTGTATGGGGCAATTGGCATCTTCCTCAAAGGGGTTTCTGCCTTTCTCAGGATTAACACCGTAGGTTTATAAATTGGACTCGATGGACCTGTGTCTTTTTCCAATCTTATCTACTATGTTACTAAATAAACTCAAGATTAGGGAACCTCTCGGCGTCCTTAATGCTACATGATGGATGCAAGTTATTATACATGTGGTAGAGATTTTAAAAAATATAGCCTTTTTGCAACAGCATAATTGAAATTATTAGCAAAATTATTAGCGTATTGTAAAATACTAAAGGTATTGAGTGCCTGTATATTGCGTAAAATAAAGAATATACTAGTATTTGGGAATAAAAGACATAGAATGTTTATGAAATTTAAGAACATTTATAAATTGTGGCATTACTTCCATAACAATCAGTTTGGTAAGGAAATAAATGATACAACTTTATTTTATTTTTTATTATTTCTCTGCATTCAAGAAAATGGGGGGTAGAGAGGATATTTGTACGAATCAGCTGTACTCCATGTAAATATGAAAGCAGAAGTAGGGGTTTGATAGTGGTGGGGTTAGAAAATGTGCTAATTTAATTGTTATGCTGTAAGATTTAAAAATGCAATGATTGTAAAAAACATAAAAGTTTGTTGTTTGTCCTAACACACAAGCTAAATATCATCTTATAGTTTTCCGCCAGTGGTGTCTACATCTTTAGCTTCATAGAATATTGTTTGCCATACCTATTTATGTTTCAGTTTTCTTTCCGTTATGTGATGTATCTGAAACATCAAAAACAAATTGTCATTTACGATGAAATTTCATATAGACCTGGGCAAATTACTTGTCCTGTTTTACCTTGATGGATGGCTTGAAAATGAAGTAAAGCCAAGGATATAATACAATTTGTTTGTGTGAAAAGCATGAAGGCCAACTCTTAAACATGTTTTTCAAATTTCACATTTTTTAACCTTTGGATTCTGACGCTGCTTCAAGTCTTTTTTCATTGTTAAATACTAAGGCAACAAAAGCGAATGGATGTGTTTCTTCATTCCAAAGCTACTATCTTGACATAATAATGCAGGTGTTTAGCTGCAAAACCGAGATGATCCCTCTTGACACAATAAAATTGTTGATTATACCACAATTTAGATACTTTTTTTTTTACAGATTTTCACATTTTGAAAATGCATTCAATTTATTCCATTCTTTAATTTTTTCCTTAGGCTATTATTATATCTTTTATTACAGTTCATAAATATAGCATAATGATACAATATATTTTATCAGATAAAAGAGGAGACACCTAAAATACATTTTTGAATTTTGGTGCAGTACGCTAATGAATAGCATAGTTGTAGCAATTACTGTATACTATTTTATAAACCCTGAGACATGCATATTCTGACACGTATTTATCTGCTTAGGGTTAGTATCAAGTGGATGCTATCTGTTGTTACAGTGATTTGTTAGTATTTAGCCATCTTTGTCATTTGGCTGTCTTTAGTTTATTTTGATGAAATGTATTTTGTCATTATGCCTTCTTTAATATTCAATAAAGGTATATGTTCTATTACATTTTTTTATTTGTCTTTGGGATTAAAGGTGCCCTTGTGGTAGTCATGTGAGAAACTGTACAGTATTGTATATATTGTTAATATTATATTATACTTTTCATGGGACAACACTGAAGATATTACACTTTGATACAACATAAAGTAGTCAGTGTACAGCCCTCAAATTAACTCAACACACAGGGCTATAAGAAGATTGCCAAACACCCTGTAACTGAACTGCAGCAGGATGGCCAAGACCATACAGTGATTTAACAAGACAGGTTCAACTCAGAACAGGCCTTGCCATGGTGGAGCAAAGAAGTTGAGTGCACGTTGTGAGCATCATATCCAGAGATTGTCTTTTCAAAAAAGCATTTCTGTAGAGCTCAAAGTGGTGAAGAGTCAGCCTGTCAGTGCTCAGACCATGCACCGCACACTGTATAAAATTGCATAAAATTGGTCTGCATGGCTGTCTTCCCAGAAGCAAGCCTTTTCTAAAGATGATGCACAAGAAAGCCTGCAAAGAGTTTGTTGAAGACAAGCAGACTAAGGACAGGGATTACTGGAACCATGTCCTGTGGTCTGATAAGATCAAGATAAACTTATTTGCATCAGATAGTGTCAAGCATGTGTGGCAGCAACTAGATGAAGAGTACAAACACAAGTGTATCTTGCCTACAGTCAAGCATGGTGGTGGGAGTGTTGTGGTTTGGGGCTGCTATGTGATGCTGGCTGCTACAGTTTATTGAGGAAACAATGAATGCCAATATGTACTGTGACATACTGAAGCAGAGCATGTTTCCCTACCTTCTGAGCACAGTGCAGTACTCCAACATGGTAATGAACCCAAACCCACCTCCAAGATGACCACTGTCTTGCTAAAGAACATGAGGGAAAAGGTGCTGGACTGGCCAAGCATGTCTCCAGACCTAAAAGCCATAGAGCATCTGTGGGGCATCCTCAAACGTAGGTATAGGTGCATAACGTCTCTAACATCCATCAGCTCCGTGATATAATCATGGAGGAGTGGAAGAGGATTCCAGTAGCTGCAACCTGTGAAGCTCTAGTGAACTCCATGCCCAGGAAAGTTAAGGCAGTGCTGGAAAATAATGGAGGCCACACTTTGGGCACAATTTGCCCATTTAGCGGTGTACTCACTTTTGTTGCCAGCAGTTTAGAAATTGATGGCTGTGTGTTGAGTTTATATGAGGGCACACCAAATTTACACTGTAGCTGTACATTGACTACTTTACATCGTATCAAAGTGTCATATCTTCAGTATTGTCCCATGAAAATATGTAATACAATATGTACAAACATATGAGGGCTGTGCTCACTTTTGTGAAATTATATACATATACATGTTGTGAACACTCACTTCTGTTTGGCCGCCATCTTAGACCGGCCTGGGGGTCACTTGAGCTCTCAGGGATCACCATCCTTTTTAAAACAGGTAAGGCACACCCACACTGAGTATATATCTTTAAAACTCACTTTAACCACTTTTATTTAGGCACACAAGAGAACAAAACAAAATCTCAACCGTTTGGCCACTAACTACATGTACACAGAGAACCCTCTCTAACCGTGATCTGGGCATACTGCCCAGCGCCACAAACACTGTTCAGTCACCGTACCCCTTTTACCAGTCTCATCTGGGTCTGGCCTCCTGAGGTCAACGACCTGCTTTCCTGAAGTCTGAGGGTAAGAGCCCTTTCATCAGATCTGCTGTTGCTCCAACCTTTGGCAGTGAACCACACCCCCTTGATGCATAGAGTAAGAATTTTTTAACATGTCTCCTGAGATCTGCTAAAAGGATTGAAAGCATTCCAGTTAAGTTCATCTACAGGCATCTGTTTCAGAGTGTTTGCCCCTCATCAGAGCAAATTAGAATTTAACTGGAATGCTTTCAATCCTTTTCACATTGCAAGGCTCATTGAGTCACATGTGAATTGAAGATTACTACATCCAATAGATGGCGCTGGCAAGTTCAGCTCTTTCCCACAGACCTTTGTTATATGGAAATGCCCAGTGAGATGCAAAAAGGCAATTAAAATCTCACACACCAATATGGTGCTCATTCTCCCCAATGAGATGCATTACCCCTTCTAAACCACACTCGCCTGTCACCTAGCAAAGCCAGTAAGTTCTACTCTGCTCTGACAAGGGACAAACATCCCAAAACAGCCTGTCTGTAGATGAATGTAACTTGCATGTTTTACTTTTTTTTTTACATTGCAAGGCTCAGTGAGTCACATGTGAATTGAGGATTATTACATCCAATAGGCACCACTGGCGAGTTCAACTCTTTCCCATAAGCCTTTGTTATATCACTTTTCTTAAGTGATACAATAACAGAAAATACTTTGACACAGACATTCTCTGCATGACATGCCATAATTATATGTGAATGAAAGTCTTTGCTTTAAACTTTAAAACACAGAGACTTGATTAGCAATATCATATATTGTTCCCACACCTACTCTTAATTTAGCACATTGACTACTTTTCACCCTTTAAATAGGCAGACTGACTGATTGTAAGTTTGAAGACACCTGTGATGCCAATTACAGGACAGATCTTAGTTTAACATGTACTCATGGTCAAACTATGTTTAATCCTTTCTAGGGGGTACCACCATTTTTGTCCTGGCCAGTTTCATTACTTTTTAATTTTTTTGTTGAACCACAATTCAAATACACTATCAGATTTTCATTAGCTGATTTTCAGTAAATTTTAATTTATTATTACTTTTGACAGTTTCACATTACTACAGTGACCATTGTGGGGCTTTCTTTCTTTAATGGAAGGATACCAATAATTTTGTCTACTTGTGTATAGCTTAGAAAATAGGACATTATTTGCTTAAAGACACATACACAAGGCAATACTCACAGCTCCATGGAGGAGGCAATATAAGCCCCAGTGCCATATGGGAAAAATTGTACAGGTACAGCTCATTGATGAACAATTGCTCACACACACATCAACGAGGGGGGCAACTGCCTTGTAAAAACTGTACATTAGAGAAGAACCAGTACAAACCAGTTTGCAGAAAAGCCATAGTACCATATTGGGAGATTATCAAAAATT
>JAODAL010039084.1:0-38400 GCA_025379985.1 Phyllomedusa bahiana
CACGCTAGACCCCAAACCTTCATGACCCCCATATTTAAAAAAGTCCCCGAAAAAAAAGGAGTCTTTAAACCCACCATTTTAGTTAAAACAGGACATTGACTATACATTTTTCTGTCCCGCACCCTTTGCCCCTTTAAAAACCTGTAGACCCAAAGTTTAAAAAAATTTGCCAGAAAAAGGATTCTTTAAACCACCTTTTTATTTGAACTGGACATTGTATACCCTTCCGGGACCACAGCATGACCCCCAAAACCCTGCATGCCCCCAATTTAAAAAGGTGGGAAAAAAAGAGTTTTTTAACCCACACATTTTAGTTTTTAACAAGAAATTGACTAAAACCTGCCCGGGGCCACAGCATACCCCAAAAACCTGCATGACCCAAAGATTAAAAAGTCCGGAAAAAGGAGTCTTTGAACCACCATTTTAGTTGAACGGGGCATTGACTTTTCCTTTTCCTGTACCGCGGGCAGGGACCCTAAAAAACCTGCATGACCCCCCAGATTAAAAAGTCCCGGAAAAGGAGTTTTTGAACCCCTTTTTAAGTTTAACTGGACATTGACTAAAAACCTTTTGTCCCCATAGTATGACCATTTAAATCGGCCCTGCCCCACAGATTAAAAATTTTTGGGAAAAAATGGATTTTTTTAAAAACCACCTTTTAGTTTAACTCTACATTGACTTTTCCCTTCCCTTGTACCAAACATGCCCATTAAACCTGCCCTAAACCCACAGATTAAAAAGTTTCAAAAAGGGAATCTTTGAACACCTTTTTTATTTTTAAAACTGACATTGACTAAACCTGCCCTGTACCTTAGTAGGGCCCTTTTTAAACCTGTTTGACCACAAATTAAAAAAGGGCGCCAAAAAGGATTCTTTAAAACCCCATTTTAGTTGAACAGGACATGACTATCCCTGTCCGGGGACCGCACATGCCCCCAAAACCCGTATACCCACGGGTTTAAAAAGTCCCGGGAAAAAAAGGAGTTTTTTGAACCACCATTTTTTTTTGAACTGGCTTTTACTTCCCTTCCTGTACCGCAGAAAAACCCCTCAAACCTGCATGACCCACAGATTAAAAAGTCCCGGGAAAAAAGGGTTTTTAACGCCTTTTTAGTTTAACTGGAAAAGGGGCTATACCTGTCCTTTTACCCCCAGTTTAACCTTTAAACCGCATCCCCCCCACAGATTAAAAAGGCCAGAAAAAAGGATTTTTCAACCACCTTTTTATTAAAAGGACATTGACTTTTCCCGTCCGGGGCCGCAGAAAGCCCCCAAAACCCTTTTCGGGACCCACATTTTAAAAAATTTCCCGGAAAAAGGGTTTTTCAACCACCCTTTTTATTTAACGGGGACATTGTTTAAACCTGTCCCTTCCCGCCGCTTTGCCCCTCAAACCTGCATGACCCACAGTTTAAAAAGTCCGGGAAAAAGGCTTTAAAACAAACCATTTTATTTTAAACTGGACATTGATTAATTCGCCCCACATATCCCTTTAAAACCCTGCCCTACCCACAAAATTAAATAGTGCGGGAAAAAAAGGAAATTTTTTTAAAACCCACCATTTTATTTGAATGGCCCAAAATATCCCTTTCCTGTCCCCACGGGTATGCCCCTTTAAAACCCTTTCATGACCCAAAAAAATTAAAAAAGGTGCCAAAAAAGGAGTCTTTCAACCCCCATTTTATTTGAACAGGACATTGACTATGTTTTCCCGGGACCGCAGCATGACCCCAAAACCTTTCTGACCCACATATTAAAAATTTGGGAAAAAAGGAGTTTTTTTCAACCATCATTTTAGATTGAACTGGACATTGACTATACCTTTTCCTGTACCGCCGCATGCCCTCAAATTTGCATAAACCCACAATTAAAAAGTCCCGGAAAAAGGGAATTTTTTTAAAACCACCATTTTGGGTTTTAACTGGACTTTGATAACCTGCCCTGTACCATAGTATGCCCATTAAATCTGTCTGACCACAATTAAAAATGTGGGAAAATGGATTTTTTGAACCACCATTTTATTTTAAACTGGACATTGACAATACCGGGCCCTGCCCCCCACAGCATGACCTTTTAAACCCTTTGACCCACAGTTTTTAAAAAGTGTGGGAAAAAAGGAGTCTTTAACCCAACCTTTTTTAGTTAACGGGACTTTGACTATCCCTTCCTGTACTATATAGCCCTTTTAAACCTCTTGATCCACAGTTTAAAAAAGCGCCAAAAAAAGGAGTCTTTAAACCACCTTTTTTATTTTAACAGGACTTTGGACTATGCCTGCCCGGACCGGCATGCCCCAAAAAAAACCTGTATGCCCCAAACAAAAAAAAAAAGTCCGGAAAAAAGGGAGTCTTGAACCCCCAAATTTAGTTGAATTTGGACATTTACTATACCCTTCCTGTACCGCAGCATGACCCCCCCAAACCTGAGGCCCCCTAGATTAAAAATTTCCCGGGAAAAAAGGGAGTTTTTGAACGACCATTTTATTTTAACTGGCCCAATGGCTATACCTGCCCTTTTCCCAAACAGTATGCCCCTTTAAAAACCTGCATGACCCACAGTTTAAAAAAAGTGCCAGAAAAAGGGAGCCCTTTAAAACCAAACCATTTTAGTTGAACAGGCATTTGACCCCTGCCCCTTGGACCGCAGCATGACCCCAAAACCCTTTTCTGCCCCAAAATTTTAAAAAATTCCCGGGGAAAAAAGGGAGTTTTTCCCAACCCATCATTTTGGGTTAAACGGGAAACCATGTTTAAATCCCTTGTCCTGTACCCCCCGCTTTCCCCTCAAACCTGCATGACCCACAGATTAAAAAGTCCCCGGGAAAAAGGGAAAGTCTTTGGGAACGACCATTTTATTTTAACGGGGACTTTGTTTAAATACCGCCCTGAAAACCACAGTATGACCATTAAACCTGTCTGACCCACAGATTAAATAGTGCTGGAAAAAGGATTTTTCAACCACCTTTTAGTTAAACTGGACATGACAAACCCCCTGTCCTTTTCCAGAAACCCTTTTAAACCTGCATGCCCCACAGTTTAAAAAAAGGGGCCAAAAAAAGGGAAGTCCTTTGAACCCCCATTTTAGTTGAACGGGCATTGACTATCCATGCCCTGGATGCACAAAAAATGACCCAAAAACCCGACAGGTCCCCTTTTATGGACCATCCAGAAAATTTCTAAATAAGAATAAACTAAATTAAAAAAAAACTAATTTTCCATTACAAACTGCTGTTTTAGACTACTTGCAAACTACTGAATACATTTTTTCCACCTGTTATTAAAAAGTGAAGAAAACAAAAAACAGATGCCCCCCCAGTGGGGTCAACGAGGCCTGTCTAAAAAAACCTTCTTTTAAAACTGTAAATTGGGTTGGGGGAAAAATTTACTAAACAAGGCGGGGGGGGCCCTGTAAACGTGGATAAACGCAGGTTCAGCGGGCCCAGCCAACTTACAGTGGGTGGGGTGAGAGAAAGGGGTTTGGCGGGGCGTCATCCTTTAACAGGGGCCAAAAAAACCCTTATGACGCAGCCCCGAAAACAGTCTTTCTGAAGCAGAGTGCGAAGGGGAAAGGTGGGGGGAGCTCAAAACCCCCACCCTTTCCCCCGTACACATTTTAAGACCGGGGTAGCCCTAGAGAAATTTTGCCTCTACGAGAGCGTTTCCCCCTTTCCTTTATGAGTGCGGCCCAATTGAGCTTCACTTGGGATGCTGGGGGTTTTAAAAGCTTTGTTTCACCCAGGTCCCCTTTTTTCCTTGGCATTTTTTTTTTGTTTTAACTCAACGTTGGGGGAAAATTGTCTCTGTTCTTGGGGGGGGTTAAATTTTCCCTCCATACACCATGTCCTTGAAAAACCCTAAATTGTTAAAGTCTTCCTGTACCTTCCCTTGTACAATTAAAGGGGAAAATTTTGTTAAGCTTTTTTTGTACTTTCCCAATTTTTTTTAGTATTTTTAATTCTAGAAAACACTTTTTTTAAAATAGGATGGAATCCCACCACATCTTTGTTTCTTTTTTTTTAATTGTATTAAATGGGTTTGTTTCATACGGGTTTTGTAGCTATGTTAAAAAACTTGCAAAAACAATCTTTTTTGCAATATTGCCCCTTTAAACGTGTCCTCCCTTTTCCCCGTTTTTGACGCCCAAACACCCTTGAGCCCCCTTTGGAAATTTGGTAAAGAACAAATTTTGTTAGAAACCACATTTATTAGTTTAAAAAAACCCCCGTAGAAAAAGCTGAAATTTCCCCGGGCAAAATGCCCAAAAAATTAAAAACCCATGACCCTTGAGCCACTTTTTGACATTTTGGGAAGAAAAAAATCGGGTTTAGAAACCACATTTTTTATAAAAAGGCCCTGTAGTATTCCCGCATTTCAAAGAAAAAAAAATTAAAAAAAATAAATTCCAGCACTTTTTAAAAATTTTGGGGGGGGAAAATTCCACTTAGAAGCCACTTTTTCTGTTCCAAAGGAAACATGATTATAGCTGTACTCACAGCACCATGACCCCAAAACCCCTACAATGCGAAAAATTCAAAAAATAAAGTTAGTAAAGGGGAAAATGTTTTTTTCTTTTAACCTTTGGGTTTTTTTTAAAAGACTTTCCCCAATGCATAACCCGCAAAATGAACTTTTTGGGGGCTGAGGATAAAAATAGCAGTAAGAAATGGGTCATTTTTTAAAAAAAATTTTCAAGAGGACCATTTCTTTTTGGGAAAAGGAATGGAAGTAGCCGGCAATAATCGGGGACCCCTTTGGGAATTGGGGCCCCCAACATAAACAAGACCAACCTGATTCTTTTTGAAGAAAGTCAAAAGATCCCACTTTCTGTTTGGGAAAAACTGATGCGTTTTGGGCTGTAATGATCCCCCAGCTGTGCGATGGTTCCGCTCAGATTTGAAAGCTGGCTGTGGGGAGGGTAACCCCCTCTATGGCGTGGCAAGTGAGGGTCGGGCCCCTTCATCCATTTTGGGGTACCCCCGAAGTTGATTGGGGGCCCCGGGAAAACATCCCAAAAACATTTGGGTTGAGACGCAGATAGTCGTGCCCAAAAACCAAAAAAAGTTTTGGGTCCAGCACTCCCAAAAAAAGGCCAAAAAAATCACCCAAAATTTTTTTTAAACCCCCTATAAAAACATGCAGCAACAAGCACAAAAAAAGGGGTTGGTTTGCTTACGCGTTTAAAGGGGCCCGCCCCCTTTGTCATAGCAAAAAGTAAAAAACAGGGTAAAAGACAACTTATATAAAGGGCTAAAACAAAAGGAAAAAAAAAAAAAAAATATCACTTTACCTGTGAAAAGGGGTGAAAGCAGGAAGGAAAAATACCCTGAAAGTACCAAACCCTCTTGTTGCTAAGAGTCGCCCCCCGACAGCAAGAGGGGGAACGCCGGGGCCTGGCCACCTTCCCCCCGCGGCATGGAAAGAAACCCCCTGTGCGCAAACGAAATCCCCCACAGGGGGGCCCAACGCGCACGCACAGAACGGAAACGCAGATATCGGCCATTTCTTAATCCGGTTCTGTGTGTTGGATGTGTTCCCTGCATTTCTTTCGTGGGGAGGTTTTTAAATAAACATTGCCAGAGGGACCCCTTAGGGTTCTCCACAATTTCATTTGCTGCTGCCCTCGGCTATTGGCCCCCCTCTAAACTATCCCCTTTTCTGACGTTGTTTTCCCCCGTGACATTTTTTAAAATGTGAACAGACGCAACAGTTTTAAACCCGGTTTTTAAATCAGGGCCCCGGTTTTCCCAAATTTCCCGCCCTTTTAAAGTTATTTGGGTGGGGGGAAGGAAAGTGCTGATTTTTTCTTTTTACTGGGGATCGAGGGGGGGTGTTTTTTCCCTTTTGATGGCCTTAATGCGAGGGGTCATGTTTTTTGGGAAATGGGCATCCCAAACACTCAGGGGAGAAATGGGGCCTTTATTTCTCAAAACGGGGCGGGGGGCACTAGCAAACTGATCTTCCCCATCTTCCTCCTCCACCTCAAATTGCGCCAACCTCTTTCTAAGGCAGGGGCTTTGGTAACGTCGGTGTCCAGGAATCCCCCATCCTCCTTTCCCCCTCCGCTTCCCCCCGGCACAGCTTCAAACACAGCCCCGACTTGGGCCCCAAATGATGCACCCTGAGCTAGGGGCCGCCCTTGACTAGCCCTGGGCCCCCCAACCACTGCCTAAAATTTTTAAGCTGATAAAATTGTGAAACTTTCGGGCCTTGGGATTTTGAGGAGAGAAAGGGTCCGTGTCCCATCTTTGTCCCTCCCCCTCCGTCGCTGTGGGGCCCGATGTTTCAAAAGGTCCAACGATCGTTTTCCCGAAGTAAAATCACCACAAAGGCATGCTGCAAAGGGGAAATTTTCCCCACTGCCTTTTTTTGTTTTTTTTTAAAAATGGCAAAAAAATGGTGGGAAAGCTCTTTCACCCCCGCCTCCCCTCTCCCGGGGGCTCAACCCCCCCGAAGGGGCCGCACCGCTGTTTTCAGGGCCCTGTTCCCCTACGTACTGCTAAAAAGGAAAAGGCCCCTGCTGCCACAATCGTGGGGGCATGTGGAGAGTTGGGTTTTTAAAACCCTTTTTCCACGTTTAAAAAATGAGACGGGTTTACAGGGAGGGGCCCAGCTTAGCTGCAACCAGGAGGCGGGGGCCCATGCAGGGTGGGGAAAAGGCGCAAGTTTTGAGCTCAACCCCGAGCTTCCTCAAGGCGTCCAGACCCGGGTAGCGCTTTTTTGAAATTTCTGGACGAAAACTCATGGGCTTTTGCAGGCAAGGGGTATGTCCCCCCTACCCAACTTAAAGGGGGGCCAGCAGATTTTCCCCCCTTATCGCAACCCCTTTTCCTGGGACAAAGGGTTTTTGTCAAACCCGCGAGCCTCGGTCTCGTTTTCGAAAGAGCCGTCCACAGCTCCGACCTGTTGGGGTTGAAGGTCTTTCCCAAAACAGACTATTTTCAACACGGGCCCGGGTTTTTTGGGGACGTGATTTCCACCAGAGGCCTTGGGGGAAAGAACCCTGCAAACCCTCCCCGCGGTTTTGAAGAGCTGCGCCGGTCTGGAGTCACCCCACCACTAAGGGCATCCAACCCCGCTCACCCAGTGAGCTTCAAGGATATAGCGGCCTTTTGGGCCTGCTTTCTTGTCCCTGTTTCCCGTGGTCAGATGGACTTTTTCCCGGGCAAAAGAAGAGACAACGCGCTTGAAATTTTAGAGACAGGGTGTGGCCAGGGCCGGGGGGGCTTTTTCTGGGGAAAAAAAATGCCTGCCCCTCATCTGGGGATTGGGGGGAGGCAAAAGGAGGACATGGCAGAACCCATCTGTGTTCCCCCAGAAAGGAAAGGCCCTCATTTCCCAAAGGGCCCAAAAGGGCCCGGGCAATGACGACCCTCAGGCTTTAGGCTTTTGGGGGGTTTGGTTAAAGTGTTTTTTGCCTTTCCCAAAAACCCGGTTTGACAGCAAACGGCCACTTTTTACGGGGGCAGGTCATAAAACTGGTGGAAGGAGAAGGGGGGAGGGATGGGTCTCGCTGGTGCTGGGGGGTACTCCCGGGCGACGGTGGAGGCTTTAAGCGGAGGCGAAAACCCTGAAACATGATTCGAAACATGGGCAGCAAGGAACGCTTGGGGGTTTTGGGGGAGGGGAAGGAGGTGAAACAAAGGGGGTGACAGGGGGTTGTAAGCCCGGCATCGGTTTTGGCCTTTTTTTGGGCCAAATGTTCCCCCATTTTTAACTATGCAATTTGTGCATGTGACTAGACTTTGGTGGGGGTTTTTTTAAAACCTAAAAAATTCTTTCCTCTATGATGGTTTTCGGCAAAGGGGCATTGACAAACGCTGGGGGAATAGAGGCTTTCTCAAAAAAGGCCCAGGGTTGAGAGGGGCCCCGGACCCTTTTTAAAGGCGAAAGCGAGGAAAACGGTGTTTCCCCTGATCGTTGGGGGCGGGGAATTTACTCAGCGGGGCTTTGCGACCGCCCTCTACTTTTTTGAGGCGGGGCCCTACTGACAAATACCCATCATCTTCCTCCCCATCCAGTGATTAAGCACTCGCAAGCAAATTCTGCTGAAAAGAACCCCGGTTTGGGTCCGCAATGTCCCTTTATCTCATCATCAACACAGGTGACTTTCCCCGTCCCAACATTCTGCATCCCGGAGCTGCGGGTTCAAGCAACAGGCCTGCAAGGCGTTTTCCCCAAAAACCCGGGATTTTTGCTGATAGACCCGGGTTCCCTTTTCCCCCTCTATGGCATCAGCAATTGGGCGTTTAGAAGCAGACAAAATCATCCTCTTTTTGCCTCTTGATTTTTTGGGAAAAAGCCTTTTACCCCAACTTTCATTTTGTCATCAAAGAGGTTTTCAGAAAATTTAATTATCCACATGGGGGTTACACGATTGGCATTGGGCTGCCTTCGCTTTCATGTTGGAAGGATGCTGAAAGATGCTGAGGACAACATTTATGGGCCGTTTTCTTGGGGGGACGAGGGGTAAGACTGTGGATCAGGTTTCATTAACCACTGAAGAACAATTGGCGACGCTGTTCGTTTTACTGAGATTTAAAGGGCCCCAACCCCGCGATGACAAACCTGACGGTCCCGCACCCGACGATCCGCTGGGTTGCGGGGTTTTTCCCAGCAATGGAAGGGCACCTTTTCTTTTACCCCTACCCCCATTTCCTAAACCCCTCTTTGCCGTTACCACCTGCATTTTTGCTCCCTGTTCAAAAGATAAAAAAATTAAGAAGGTATGGGGAAAATTTTTTTACGTCTCTTTTTAAAAACGGGAAATCCATCTATTTTTAAATCCCTCTAATTTTTCCCACAGCCAACTAGGATTAAAACGAAAAGTTTCTAGCGAAAAAACCTGTTAAAAGCGGTCTGGTGGGTGAAACCCTAAAACAAAAAAAAAACAGTGTTCCCTTTCCCTTTAGTCCGGGGTTTACAACTGCACCCTAGGGCCAAGGGGATTGACAGTTTTCGACAAAATATCAGACAAGCGGGGCTATCTACCAAACTAAGATTCAAAAAGCGCAAAAAAACTATTCAGATTACACGGATGGGGAAAAATTTCGTTTTTTTGCAGAAAAGACAAACGAGAAAAATTTCTAGAAAAATTTTTTTTTCAGAATTGTCGTACACGGGGTATTTTTAATAAAATAGGGCCGCCCATGTGCAATACAGCTATTTAAAAAGTTTTTACGGATAACAAAATGTGTTTTTTTTCACCAAAGAAAATACACCAACATAACTACGAAATTTTTGTATCCCAATTTTTAAATACAAGGGTGGCTTTTTTGAAAAAAATGGGCAACCAAAGTGGGAATACACTATTTTTAAATTTTTTAAAAAACGGATAATAAAAGGTGGGTTTTTTTTCCAATTAAAAACAACAGCAAATTACTAAAAAAAATTTTTTTTATTCAAATTTAAATTTCATGGGGGCTCTTTTTAACAAAAAGGGCCGCACCAAAATGAAATACACTATTTAAAGTTTACGGTTAAAAAAAAGGGGGGTTTTTTCACCCATTTAAAATACACTGCAATTGGGTAGCAAATTTCTGATCTAATATAAGTACAAGATGGGTCCCTTTTAACAAAACAGGGGTGCGCCAAAGTTTAAAAACCCCTAATTAAAAATTTGTAAGAATTAAAAAAAGGGGGTTTTTTTCACCCATGAAATATACCTGCAATTAAATACAATTTTTTGTATTTCCCAATATAAATACAAAAATTGGGTCTTTTTAACAAAAATGGCCTGCGGCCCAAAAAAAAAAAAAACACCCAAAAAAATTGTGTACGGGGTTAAAAAAAGGGGGTTTTTGCACCCAAAGAAATACACCTGTAATTACTAGCAATTTTTTGTATCCTAAAAATAAGTACAAATGGGGCCCCTTTTAACAAAAAAAAGGGGTGCCAAAGTGAAAAAAAACCTAAAAAAATTGTGTACGGATAATAAAAAGGGGTTTTTTTAAACCCCATAATTACACCTGTTAAAATTTCTAGCAAATTTTTGTATCCTAAATTTTAAAAATACAAAAAAGGTCTTTGAACAAAAAGGCCGCCCCCAAAAAAAAAAACACCAAATAAAAATTTTGTACGGGTAAAAAAAGGTGGGTTTTTTTTTCCTATGAATTTCACCGTAAATTTCTAGCAAAAATTTTTGTATCCTAATATAAGTCCCAAAAAGGGGCTTTTAACAAACCTGGGTTGCGCCAAAGTGAAAAAAAAAAACCCAATTTAATTTTTGTACGGGTAATAAAAGGGTTTTTTTGCACCCATGAAATTTCAAACCCGCCAAAAACTAGCAAATTTTTGGGATCGAAAAATTAATTTAAAAAAATTGTCCCTTTTAACAGAAATGGGCCCGCGCCAAAGTGAAAAAAACCTAACTAAAATGTGGACGGATAATAAAGGGGGGTTTTTTCACCAAAAGAAATACAACCCCAGTTTTCTTTGGAAAAAATTTTTGTATCCCCAAAGTTAGTCAAGGGGGGTTTTTTGAACAAAAACGGGGGGCACAAAATGAAAGGGGACTATTTCCCCCTCGGTTTCCCAAATTTTGCTGGCCCAAAAAAAGGGGAAAAAAAACCTTTCAATCAGGTTTTAAAACAGAGTCTGGGCTGGGAAAAATATACACCCCTTTCCAAAAACCTGCCTGCCTTCTGTTTGGGTTTTCCCGCTCTCTTCCCCCGGGGCTGTACGCGCTAGATGCTTCTTTAAATTTCACCCAACTAAACTAAGGGTCTGAAATTCCCCCTAAACTACCTATGTTCTTAAAGTTCACAGCTGAAAGCATAGTTTTTCTGTGTGAAAAAAAGGGGAAAATGGTCTCTTTTACGAGCTGAAATTGTATTTAGGGGAGATCTAGCCAACCAAAAGTCCTGCCCCTAATGGACACACTGACACACTGTTTTGAACCGGGAAAGGGTGTTTTTGGGAAAATGAGGGGCATGTGTTTTTTCCAGCCCAAGGGCAAAACCCTCCCCAACACAGTTCCCTGAAAGTTGGACACCCAGCTCACCCTGTTCTTTTGGTTCCCAAGCGATTTTTCTGGGCCCCCCAAATTTTTGGGAAGGGAAACGCTGAAAAGGGGCAATAGTAATAGATTAAACGCAGATTTTTTTCCTTTAAAATTTTCTTTTTGGGTCGGAAATTTTTTTGATTTTTTAACCTTAAAAAAACCGTTTCCGGTTTTCAAATTTTTTTGGGGTTTTAAAAAACCATTCCTAAAAAAACCAAACCAAATCCCTTGGGATAATTTTAAACCCTGGGCACAATTTTCTTTCAGCACCCCCACAGGCTCCTGCAACCAGGAAATAGCTTTTTTTTAAACGGTTTATTTCTCCCGAAGGGAATTTGGGTCGGAAACGTAATTTCCCGTCAGAAAAGTCATTTAATCGAATTTTTGGTAATTCGCCCATCCTAAATGGGGAGGGTTTTCCCCCTTTTTTAAAAAAAGGGCAACTTGTCGTAGGGGCGGGTTTTCACAGTTTTTTTTATAAAAAAAAGGGGTGCTAAGAAACCCCAAATTTTTTTATTATCCCAAATGTAGCAGGAAAAACATTTTTTTAAAAATTTTTCTTTTATTTCCCTTTAGCTTTTTTAATGTCCTTTTTAAAAGCTGCTTTTAATTTTTGTTTTTGGGCCCCAAAAATTTTAATTAAAACCCGCCCTAATTTTAAAAACCTCAATTTTAGGGAAAATACAAACCTTAAGGAATTTTTATGAAACTATTTGAAAATGCTTTTTTTTCAAATTGTTTTTTTGGATGTAATGATTTAATTTTTTTTTTTTTTTAGTTGGTTTTTAAGTGGGAGGGGCAGCCTCCATTTTTTGGGCTGTGGCCTCCAACCCATTCCCCAAGAGTTTGGGTTCAGTCAGAGCAAATGTAGCCGGGGACTTTTTTATTCCCTGAAAGTATGGGGGGTTTGGGAAAGGCCCACAAAATGAGGTAAGATGTCAATGGGTTGGGTTTCCCCATTTTTTTAAAATGAGGTCCTTTTTTTGCAGAT
The DNA here is from genome assembly GCA_025379985.1 of Phyllomedusa bahiana. Lineage (NCBI taxonomy): Eukaryota > Metazoa > Chordata > Amphibia > Anura > Hylidae > Phyllomedusa > Phyllomedusa bahiana. The sequence goes on from JAODAL010039084.1 coordinate 11,990, forward strand.
TAAAAGGGACTCACAGTTTTGGGTAAAAAAATGTGTGCTAAAAATCACACCCTTTCAATTTTTCCAAAATTTTTGTAAAAATGCCTTTTTAAAATAGGGTTAAAAAATTTTTTCCCTTTTTGTTTTGTGGTGCCCGCGATATTTTTTGTTTTTTTTTTGTTTTGCCACCCCCCCACTACGTGCACCTACCCTAAAATTTTTTTTAATAATCTTTTTATGGGGCTGACAAATTTTTATTTTACATTTTTCAGATTTTAACACATCCTAATATGGATTCACTAAGGAAAATCCTAAAGAAAAGGAAACCCCAAATCCAGTAGCTGTCCCACTAGTTCTGATGCCTGTTGTTCAGTCAAATATCACACTAGGGCCTCATAATGTGATATGGCAAAATTAGAGGAATCTATTTTGGTTTGAGTTCCTCTGTTCATATTTCCTGTGCTCCAGTAAAAATGAATGTATTTACCTCCACTTTGCTTTCATTTCTGTGCAACACCTAAAGTGTTGTTTTGAATACTTTGAGGGGTGCAGTTTTAAAAGGGGTGATTTAAGGGGTTGTGTAAGATACAACCCTCTCAAAACCACATCAGAACTGAAATGGTCTCTAAAATCTGTATTGCAAATTTTCTTGAAAATGTTAACATTTTCTACTATATTTAAAATCCCCTTATATCGTAAAAAAAAAAAAGGACATTTAAAAAATGATGCCAACATAAAGTAGACATATAGTAAATGTTAATTATTGACTATTTTGTTTAGTATGACTATCTGTCTTAAACGTATACATTTTTAAACTTTGAAAATGGAAAACTTTTCCAAATATTCACACCATTTTGATATTTTTCATAAATAAATAAGGACTAGATTTACCAAAATTAATTGCCAGCTTAAAGCATAATGTGTCATGAAAAAACAATTTTAAATCACATGGTAAATGTATTAAAAAGTTATTGCTAGATAAAGTGAAATGTCAGATTCTAAAAATGGGGCTTGGCCATTAAGTCCAAAACAGGCTTAGACCTTAAGGGGTCAACAAGTTATTTATAATCTCCTTTCGCTGAATGCTTTTCCTCAAGGACATCATTCTTGGTTTACTCTTAACAGTTTTGTGCTACAAAACTCCACAGGGTTGGCAGTTAGTCCAAGTTAGTCTAGCACTTATGGCCTCACTCGGATAAATCAATTTTCCTGTTCTAATGTGGATTCACACTGAAAATGATCCACAGGACCTTGCTTACTTGATCTTGCACTCCAGGGTGACATCTCTAATTTCCAGAGGGGGAAACTATAATTGTGAAAGGGCAGGTGCCGCTAATAATGTTCCCATTTAGTGTATTGTTGTAACCACAAAGCTAAATTAAATGTGTGACAGTATAGCCGAGCCATCTCGACATACAAATATAAGCTTTCAGTGAATAACATCTCACCTCACTTGGCCCCTCTTACATGGCACATAGGTGCAATACATGAAACAGAATTGAAAATAAGTTTGATAATTTTAGCATTTTAATGGCATCCATCTTGTCTTCTTCAAACTTAAATCTTTGTCTAATATTCTGTATGAATTTCTGACTAGGATACAAGGACATGTTCTGTTCCGCTCACATCATAATATGAGGTCTAAGAGATACGTCTAGAAGGCCGTGACATTTGAAAAACAGGTCATAGCTGTCTTTTTTAAAAAAAAAAAATTAAATTTACCCAAACCCCCCCCCCTAAGCCCGTTCAAAACCTTTTTAAAAAAGGGGGATTCATTTTTAAAATTTTAAAAGGCCCCCCCTTTACAAAAACCCCCCCATATTTTTAAAAACCCCAAACCTTTTTATAACCCCAAACCTTTAAAATTTTTTAAATCCCCAACCCTCGTAGTCCCCCCCTTCCTTTTAAAAAACCCCCCATCGTTCCATAAAAAAGGGAATTCTAATCTTTTGAAAAAGGAATACATTTCATTGTTTGTTTTTTTCCCCCGGTTTGTGGGAGACAAGAGGTTCCCAAAAGAAAGGATATCTACATCTTTTTTGGTCCCCGTGACAATTCATTACCGATCACGGGAAGCCGGGGAGTAAAAAATAAGAGGCGTATCACCCACAACATGAAGGAAGGACTTTGTAAAAATTTTTTGCATTGTATTTTCACACCAGCTGAACACAAAATCCCCTTTAAAAAAACAAAAGTTATGAGGGAGATGACCCAGATTTTAGGGGTAAAGTTAAATTTAACAGGGGAACATAAAAACCAAAATTTTTTTTGATAAATTTTAAAAAGGGGGGCAGAATTGGGAAAGCTTTTTTTAAATTTAAAAACAACAGCTGGCTAAAGATTTCTGAAAGGGAATACCTTTTTGATTTAAAAAGCTTTTTAAAAGGAAAATAGGGGGGGAATAAAAAATTTTAAAAAACCACTAAAACGGCATTAAACCTTTACTATTCCCAAAACTTTTTTTCCAAAGGTCTGTTAAAAACATTTTTTAAAACCGGGTTTTAACCCCATTAAATTGCCACACTGGAAGTAAATTTGGATATGTCAAAAAAATCCTAAGGAGTTTAAAATTTCATGAGATCAATTTAGAAAATTCAAAGGTAAAAAAGAGGAGAAGTTGTTTAAACTTCAAATTTTAACAAAAAAAGGGGGATAAAATTTAAGGAGGAAAAAAGGGAAGGGGATACTTGTACGTTCCCCATTTTGTCTTTGCCTCCCCTCCACTTCCGGGTTTTTTCCAAACCCTCGGGGGGGGGGCAGGTCAAAAACCTTTTTCCCCAAAATTTCCCCAAACCTTTTTTTCCCCCAACGGGCCCGCCTGAAAAATTCAAAATTTTTTCAATTGTAAAGGGAAACTGGGTTTTACTCAAGCCCGGCCAACAACCGCGAAGGGAACGTCCGAATAACCCCGGGTTTCAAGCCCCAAAGAACAATTTTTTTTTTAACTAGGGGGGGAAAACTGAGGACCCCTCTGGACTTTGGGGCCCCTTCCAACCCCGCCCACCCGATTTTTTAAAACCTCTTTTGTTTTTCCAGAAAAGCTTTCTTTTTCCCCACAGGACCCATGGTTTATTTTGTGAAGGATGGTTTAAAGGCCCCCTTTTCCCTTATTGAAAACGGTGGAGTACCCTTCTTATTAACATGAGTTTCACCCCACTCCCCAAAAGAGCGTGTCTGCTGAAAGGGTGTAAGGGAAAAATCCAAAAGAATCCTGGGGTCCAAAAAACCTCATTCACAATTGGTCCCATAAACCAAAAAACACAAATCTTAAATGTCAGCAGACCCCCACTGAGCTTATTGGAAGAACCCTTCAAATTTTAAGTTTTTTTTGGGGGTGAAAACCTTTCTTTTGCACCCCGGAGGGAATTCCCTTGAAAAGTTCCCGCACAATATACAGAGGACGCGGGGTACCTGCTTTTATGCTGGCGGGTTTAATGCCTACCAGCAAAAAAAGGGGAACATAAAAACCCTGAAGTTCTGTTAATGTTGAAAAAAGGTCCCTGAACATTTGGGAATGTTGATTTACGAAGTGGGGCCGGAGGGCTAACTTTTCCACCTGTATACATTAAAATTGCCCCCAATTGTAGATTCCCCAAATTTGGCCCCAGTACCCTTTTAAACCCCTTGAAGCTAAAAATGGGCATAGCTTCCAAAAATTGGTCTTTGTTGAAGCAGGAGGTCATTCCAAAAACCACCAGCCCTTTGAAACAGCCCAATCCTTCCCCCTAAAAAAGAGTGGGGGGAAAAAAAAACACAGGGAAGACTTGTGCAAGAAAAAAGGGGGTCATCAATGAGGTCTTGACCCCATTTGCACCCCTTTTAGTCTGGGAACCCTTCAAAATTTTCTCTTTGCAGTTTCCTTTTTTGGAAAGCACCCCCCCTTTTCATTATTGTTTTAGTTCGGCCTTTTTTCTCCATTCCGTTTACATGGGGAATTTCCCAATTTTGTTTGCTTTCCCCATACAGTGGTAAACAGTTCATTTTTGGAAACCGTTTCCCAAAAAGGGGTTTTTTTAAATTCACCCACCTTTTTCATCAGGCACTCCCCCAAAAACCCTTTGGGGGGGCTCAAATTTCCCAAAAGGGCCAATCCAAAACTGACCCAATAGGGGGGATGATTTTTTTTGCTTTGCTCAAAAAACAAGGAGGATACCCTTAATTTGACCAACAACCCTTCTGCTCATTTTTCTTGCAGACAACGGACACAAAGTTTTCCAAAAAAAAGGTACAACTTTTGTGAAAAAAAAGTGACTTACATTGGAAACTCCCTTACCCCCTGGCCAAGACCCCTACTCCCAAACAGAGTGGGCGGCCATACAAAAATTGACCTTTCCCCATTAACAAACAGCGACAAAGGGACAATTTCGGGGAAAAGGTGGGATATTTTTGACAGGGGATACCTTTTTATTTTTGTAGCCGCCCCACTGTATGCTTAACCAAAGATTCTGTGGCCACCCTTCTCACCACACTAAAGAGACCAGGCAGGTTTTTGGGGAAACTTAAGCGGGCACCCCTTTCTCACCCCCTGCTCAAAGGCCTACCGGGACAAACCCCAAAACCATTCCACTTGTTACTGTCATGAAGTTAAAGGAAAATGCTCGGGGCTGTGCTCATTTAAAATTTTCAAAAATGTGTAACCGTCCTATACAAACTATAGTGGTCAGTTAGATCCTGTGGGAAAAGGGATGTTTTTGAAATGCCTTAAAGCCAAAGGGCGCTCCCATTTGCTGTAGAAAAAAACTGCGAATTGGGAAATCTGTTTGCACTTTTTAAATTGTCTGGGTTCCCCCTCTGTGTATGCACATTAATTTGGGTTTTGTTTTCTATTATTTTTTTCCTTCTATTTTTGGTTGGGGTAAAAAGGTTATTTTTTTTAAAATGAATATTTCCTTGCTGTTTGTAAAATGTTTTTTCTATAATAATCTCGCCTAGAAGTAGAAGTTAAAATTTCCCTTTCCCTTTGAGAATTGATTGTATTTTTATGATTACAACAAGGTACCCAGACAATCGCCACTGCTCAAAATTTTTTTTAAGTAATTTTTGAAAGTGTCCCCCTGAGCAAGGAGTGCCCAAATGAAGGTATTTTAGGAAACTATAAACAACTGTTTTTTGTCCATCTGGCGAGGGGGGGGTTTTATTCCTTGGTTAATAAGGGGGCTTATAAACATGGGGAAGGGGCCACAAATTTCAGAAAGAACAAGTCTGATGTTTCCCCCAGATAGGAAAAAGTTCAACCTTTTACCGGAGGAAGCCCCATGACCCCTATGCTAAAAATTAAAAACATTTTTGGAGTAAATGGCGATTGTGTTTTTCCTGAGTTACCTCAAAAAAGGAACCTTGGGGGGTTTTGAGACATTACAAGAAGATTGCTTCTTGTTGTAAAGAACAGAAAGAAATTTTAAAATTTTTTCCCAATTTGGTTTGGGGGAAGCCAAACGCAGTTGTTAGCTTCGGGGAAAACCCCCCAATTTAAAACTGACAAGCCCCTTTATTAACCCACTGACACTGCTACACCTCTTGATACTACACCAAAAAACCCTTTAAAATGGGTGGTACATCACAAAAAAAATTTTTATTTTTGATAAACCACAAAATAATGAACATTGTGTGAATGCGGATGACATGTTTTTCATGGGTTATTACAGGGCATGCGGTTTTCCCCCTATAAGAGACCTTTACATGCACTCGCTAAAGATGCTTCAAGTAGCCCCGACACCACACCTCAAAACGAGGGAGACATTCATTGCAAACCTCCAAAACATCAATATTTAATTTCAGGGAAAATAACCTGGGCCTGCCTAGGGGTTTTCCCCCCGGTAACTCAGGTAACTCCCAAATTTCCCCATTTATAGGAAACTCTAGAAGGGGGCCCAAAGGGTCTGTAGTTACACCCATCAAAAGAAAAGCACTACATTAGGAGATGATCCCTTTAAATTTCAGGGAAAAAAAATACCCAATTTTCAAAAAAAACATCAACCCTAAAACGTTAAAAGTAATCCCCCTTTCATATAAAAACATGCCAAAGCCCATTTAAAGGGACCAGGGTTACCAAAATAAAATTCTTGGGCCAAAAATCAAAGAGGGGGGGGGACCAAAAAAAAGAAAAAAGCAACCTTTTGGGGAAAAACAGGGAACAGGAGCAGAGAAGTTAAAACCCTTTTTCAGGGCCTTACAGGGGCCCCAAAAAAGGAAGAGTGGAAACCCGGAAAAGCCCTTTTGCACCCAATGATTTATTTTTATTAGCTAAACAAGTTGGGGGTTTCAAAAAAGAACCCACTCAAATTGGGTTAAATGGCATTCTGGGGGGTTTAGCGGAATAGCCCCATATACCCCCCAAATTTTTTTTATTTGCCCCCTTTATTCCCCCTTGGTTTTTAATCAAGGTTAAACCGGGATACTCTTTAAAAAAAGTTTCAAAAGGGGCCCCAAACGGCCCAAAAGGGGCAAAATTTTAAGAATATTAACATTGTTTAAAGCTGGGGTAACCAAAAAAACACCCTCTTGAATTAAAATCAAGGGGATATGTATTGGAATTAAAAAGATTTAAAATTATCAGAGAGAGGAAAAGAAACAGAATTGAAAATTTAAATTTGTTAAATTTTTTTTATTTAAAAGGATTTCCCTCTTGGGCTTCTTCAAAATTAAACTTTTTTTAATATTTTGTATGGGAAATTTTTGATAGGAAAAAAGGAAAATGTTTTTGTTCCGGGTCCATCATAATATTTGGGCCCAAGAGATTTCGTTAGAAAGGGCCCTGGCATTTTGGGAAAAACGGTTTTAGCCCGCTGCTTGTTTAAGGGTTTTTAGATTAGGGAAACTAAACAGATGTCCGAGTATTCATTTTTATTTTTTTTTGGGGATGGGATGGGGTCATGATTTAATAATTAAAAAAAAATATCTTTACATTAAGACCCCCGATTGGTTGTAACCAAAAATCTTATGTATATAAATTATTTTTTAAATTTGGGTTTTAAAATGCCCAAAATTCTTTGTATGATCACGCCATCCCCCTTTTAAAAAAACATGTCAGTCCCAAAAAAAAAGCATTCTAAAACTTTTGAAAAGAATCCCAAATGGGATTGTTTTTGTTTTTAGGTCCCTGGGAAAACAGAGAGGTTGCAAGAAAGGATATCTTAAAAATCAATACATTTGGTGTTGATTTTTAAAAGGCGGGTTTATATTTCCGCATTTAAATTTCTGCATTTAGGTTGTTTTTGGGCCCGGTTTTAAAAAATGACCAAAGATAGGGTCATTTGCACCTGTTGCAATTTTTAGTGTTTCCCCTTAATTTTTTTTCAATTTTTTTATTTAAAATTTTTTTTCATTAATTTTTAGGCTTTTTTTCTCTTCTTTAGCAACTGTATTGCTCATTTTCATTGTCTAGCTTTGTAAAAGAAGTGGAACAATGAAAATTACACAGGTTCTGTGTCCATCACATGACAGAAGATAATGGGACACGAATTCTAACAGCAGTTTTCAATGCAAATATGAACATGGACTTACACACTGGCCATAGCAGTGTAATACTTTTATGTCACCTTTTCATTTTAGCAGACAATTCTCTATTTGTGGACATGGCTGAAAACAACACAGATGCCTATATAATGTATAAAGCCTGTTTAAAATTTTCTAGACCAAAGAACTTTTTGATATTTTTTATGGATTTTACTATTCTACAATAAAGTTTTGCTACCTTTTATGCAGATGGAGTGCTGATATTGTTTTCTTTAAAGGGGTTGTCTCGCTACAATGATTGGGTTTTAATTTAAAGATCTTTAAAAAACAAGCAGCTTTGCAATATATGTTCATTACAAATGTCCTACTGATTTTGAGCTAGCCCTGTTAGTTTTAAACTACATCAGCTTCTCAAATCTCTATAGCAGCCTGTTGATCCTTATTTTAACTGGCTGTCAGGTCTGAATGACTCATCACCTTTGAAGACAGGTAGGAGCAGAGAGCCCCTCCCACACAGAATGCTTCTGTAGTGGAAGGAGGGGGAGGAGGACTCTGGCTCTGTGTCCTGGATTAACCCTGTGTGTGCCTGCTCCTCCTGCTCTCTACACAGATAGATGTGACACCAGTGACCCTGTCTGTTACTAAATCATGATATGTCTTTGGAACGTTTACTATACTATACTATACAGATCAGGGGGCAAAGTGAAATACTTTATGTTCTCCTGTATTAGGGACACATCCTGAGTATAGTAACACTGCCCTTTTGTTGCTGGGATGTGGAGACTTGTAAGCTAAGCAGGGGATATAGGAACACTTGCATCCTCTCTGCTCTATTAGCAACACCACTTCACACTCATAGATCAAACCCTCTCCTGCACAAGGGCCTAGGCAGACACACACAGGGTGAACTCTGAGAGCAAACCCCTCCCCCCCCTGTATAGAAGTTACTAGCTGCCTGTGTGCTGATGGAGGGGGGGATGGGAGCAGAACAGACAACCAAGAAGCAACGCCCCTCAGTTCAACTTACCAGGACACTGACAGGCTGAAAGCTCGTAATGAGACAACTCCTTTAAGCTTTCAGTTTGTTTGACATGATAGTCTATAAGTGATGAATTGTGATGTACAAGTTCACATGCATCCATTAAATGTGTACATTATAGGCTTTTAAATAGTTTTTCATGACATGTTTGTGCCATTGTACTGTAGCCCATTAGCATCCATCACCCTTAGACTATAATGTTATCCTTTTAACACATGCCACATGAAAAGCTATTGTAAAGCTCCAGACATATATGTTCAACCAGTGCTAGTATACTGTTAGGAGTGTGCTGTCCCCTTAAGACTCTTTTGTGCTTGTTGCCTGCCCTCAGGCTGAGGTTATTATTATTATTATTTTAAAGTGCCATTAATTCCAGAGTGTTGTACATTCTAGGGAGAAGGGGTTAACATGCATAACAGATGTCAAAGAAGTACAATGGTGACAATAAATGGCTAACAACTGGTACAGAGGGAGAGAGAAGCCTGCCCACAAAGAATTGCACTCTGCAAGGAAGGAGGAAAGAGACAGAACATGAGGAGCAGACACATTTGTGGGGTGGAGGAGTGAGAGTCGGGTTATTGTAGGCTATACGGTATATTGAAGAAATGGTTTTTAAGGTTGCTTTTGAGGTTAGTAAAAGTGGAGGAGAGTCTGAATCGTTAAGGCAGTGAGTTCTAGAGTATGAGGGAAGCACAGGAGAAGTCTTGGATGTGTGATGCGGTGACAAGAGGAGAGCTGAGAAGAAGGTCCTGTGAGGAGAGAAAATGCATGATGGAAAGTATCTAGAGCTTAAGGTAGAGATATATGGGGGAGAGGTCATGAAGAGCCTGGTAGGTAATCGTTAGTAGCTTGAACTGAATTTGCTGGGCAATAGGTAAGCAGTGAAGGAATTGGCAGAGGGGAGACACAGAAGAGTAGTAAGGTAAGAGGTAGATAAGATGAGCAGCAGAGTTGAGGATGGTTTGAAGGGGAGCAGGATTCTAGATGGGAGGGCGCAGAGAAAGATGATGTAGTATTCTAGGCGGGAGATGACAAGGGCACAGACTAGCATTTTTATAGTATCAAAGTTAAGGTAAGAATGGATTTGAGAGATATTTTTCAAGTAGAGATGGCAGCCAGAGTTAAAGGAGTTCTCTCATTACAAGCTTTCAGCCTACCTCAGTGTGCCTGTCAGTTGAATTCAGGGGTGTGCTTCTTGTCTGCCTCTTCTCCTCCCTCTCCCCCCCTCCCCTCAGCACACAGAAAGCTCTCCTCCTTAGCTTCTATACAGCCGGGGGAGTGGCTAGGGGGTTTGCTGCCAGAGTTAACCCTGTGTGTGCCTGCCTAGGTCTGCTGCAGGCTGCTAAATCAGCTGTATTAGGTCTGATCTATGAGTATGGAGAGGTCTGTGAAGCTGTGATTGCTAATAGCAGAGCAGAGGGAATGCATGTGTTCCTATATCCCCTGCTGTAGCATACAAATCTCCACATCTCCAGCAACAACAAACCCTGTCAGAACAGACACAGGGCAGCTGGGAAGTGTTACTATGCTCAGGATGTGTCACTAGTACAGCAGAGCATGAAGCGTTCACATGCCCCCTGATCTGTTCTATTAGTATAGTCACAGCTCCACAGACACATGGTGATTATAGTAACACACAGGGTCACTGCTGTCACATCTATTGATCAGCTTCACCTCTGCTCTCCTCAATCTGTGTAGAGAGCAGGAGGAAGCAGGCACACACAGGGTTAATCCAGGCAGCACAGACACAGAAGCCAGAGCCCTCCTCCTCCCTCCACTACAGAAGCATTCTGTGCTGGAGGGGCTTTGTGCTCTGACCTGTATTCTGAAGGTGATGAGTCATCAGACCTGACAGCCAGTGAGATAAAGATCAACAGGTCAGCTGCTATAGAGATTTGAGAAGCTGATGTACTACTACTAACAGGGATAGCTCAAAATCATTAGGACATTTGTAATGAACATATATTGCAAAGATGCTTGTTATTTAAAGATCTTTTAATTAAAACCCAATCATTGTAGCGAGACAACCCCTTTAAGGGCTTGGATGTGTGGTTTGAGAGAAAGGAGTCAAAGGATATCCTAAGGCAGCGGATTTGCAAGACCGGTAAGAGTGTAAAGCCATTGAGTGTTATACATAGATCAGGTAGGGGAATAGAGTGGGATGGTGAAAAGATTATAAATTCCATTTTCTCCACATTTATTTTTAGGAGGCGGGAGGAAAAGAAGGAGGATATGGACGATAGATAGTCTGAGATCCAGGAGAGTCCACATCTGGGCCAGAGATATAAAGTTGAGTGTCGTCAGCATGCAAGTGATACTGAAAGCCATGTGATGCTATGAGCTGATCCAGGCCAAGAGTGTAAATTGAGAAGTGTAGGGGACCCAGGACTGACTCCTGGAGGATACCAGCGAAGAGAGGGTGAGAGAAGGAGGTGGTATAAGAGTGAGAGACATTTAAAGTCTGATAAGGGAGATATGAGGAGATCCAGGAAGGGGCCAGATCCGTAATGCCGAGGGACGAGAGGGTTTGTAGCAGGAGGGAATGGTCGATAATGTCAAAGGCAGAGGACAAATCTAGGAGAAGAACAGAGTAGTGACATGAGACTTTAGCAGTTACTAGGTTATTGGTGACTTTGTTTAGGGCAGTTTTGGTAGAGTGTTGGAAACGGAAACCGGATTGCAGAAGGTGAAGAAGAGAGTTGAAAGAGAGCTGGGTGAACAACTCAAGTTAGATGGGCTGTTTAAGGAGTTTTGAGGAAAATGGATGTAGTGAGATGGGACGGTAGTTGGACAGAGAGGATGGGTCAAGAGTTGGATTCTTAAGGTTGGGTATGATAATAGCATGTTTAAAGGAGAAAGGGAAGATGCCAGAGGTTAATTAAATGTTAAAAGGATTTGTGAGGGCTGGGATGATAACAGCACTAAGGTCTGGGATGAGATGAGAAGGCAGTGGGTCAAGATAACAGATAATAAGGTCGGATTTGGACAGGAGAGAAGAAAGCTTGTCATGAGTAACATTGGAGAAGCAGGTTAAGGGGGGAGATCTTTGTGTAGGTATAGAGGTAGGTGCTGGAGATTGTGCAGGTATAGAGAAGGGCAGTGGGGACTGCGTAGATATAGAAGTGGGTGGTGGGGACTGTGCAAGTATAGAGGTATGTGGTGGGGACTATGTAGGTATAAAGGGGTGCGGTAGGGACTATTTAGGAATAGAAGTGGGTGGTGGGGACTGTGGGGTGAAGCTTTCTCTGAGGTTGATCTTGTTTAGGAAGAGAGTGGCAAAACATCTGCTGAGATGAGAGATGGAGGATGTGGTTCTGGGGGATGGAGAAAAGAGTTGAAGGTGTTGAACAGTTAACTTGAGTTGTGAGATAGAGCCGATATGATAGTGGTAAAATAATCCTGTTTGGCAGACGTGAGTAGAGACTTAAATGTGCAAACAACTGTCTTCAAACCTGGAAGACAAACATCCAGCGAGGTACTGTATAATATAGTTACTTTATTTTCATGTAATCCATACATAGGGTAGCACATGTGTCACGCTTATGTGTTTCAGACTAAAGAAAGTTCTTGTTCACAGCTTTTTCATTAGTCTGAAACGTGTAAGCGTGACACACATTTGTGCTACCCTCTGTATGGATCACATGAAAATAAAGTAACTATATTATGCCTCGCTGGATGTTTGTCTTCCCGGTTTGAAGAAATTAGTTTGCATAAAGATGGTGTCCGTAGCGTGGTGGAGTAACGCGTGGTTCCCGAAAGCTGCAATTTCAGAATGAACTCTATTTTCATTATATATTACAGACTTAAATGTGAGGAGGTTGGATAAGAACCAATCTATTTTTAACCTGTATCTAGAGATGGGCGAATTTACCGAAATTCGTTTCGTTCACTTCGCCGAAATTCTCGGCAAAAAATAACTTCTTTCCGAACTACTTCGGGACGAATCACGTTAAAAAACAGCTATTTCCAGGCTGCATAGAACCTGCAGGGTGCTGTAGAATGTTGTGCCATGATTAAATATGCAGAGGGAGCTTGGTTTGGTCTTCATACAATGTTGTGTTTTAGTATGACACGCACATGACTGCCGCCGCTCTTAGAATCGCTTCACTATAAAATTCCCTGGGCACTTAAGAGGGCAAAACTGACCAAAACACTGAAGCGGGAATATTGCCTGATAAAGTCATGCCAGAGAAAGCTGGAAAAAAACAAGCTGAGAGCTCAGGTGGCAACATTAGTGACAGAGTGTGGAGGTGACGGCGGCAGCCACAGCAGCATGAGGTCAGACAGTGGCACAATGACATTCTGGAGGTGGCAAAAACAGGAATAGGCCACAGAGTGGCACAATGACACAGTGTGGAGGTCACGGCAGCAGCAGCATGAGGTCAGACAGTGGCACAATGACAGAGTGTGTAGGTCACGGCATCAGCCACAGCAGCAGCATGAGGTCAGACAGTGGCACAATGACAGAGTGTGTAGGTCACGGCAGCAGCCACAGCAGCAGCATGAGCTCAGGCAGTGCCACAATGACACAGTGTGTAGGTCACGGCAGCAGCCACAGCAGCAGCATGAGGTCAGGCAGTGGCACAATCACATTCTGGAGGTGGCAAAAACAGGAGTAGGCCACAGAGTGGGACAATGACACAGTGTGGAGGTCACGGCAGCAGCCACAGCAGCAGCATGAGGTCAGAGAGTGGCACAATGACACAGTGTGTAGGTCACGGCAGCAGCCACAGCAGCAGCATGAGGTCAGACAGTGGCACAATGACACAGTGTGTACGTCAAGGCAGCAGCCACAGCAGCAGCATGAGGTCAGACAGTGGCACAATGACACAGTGTGGAGGTCACGGCAGCAGCCACAGCAGCTGCATGAGGTCAGGCAGTGGCACAATGACATTCTGGAGGTGGCAAAAACAGGAGTAGGCCACAGAGTGGGACAATGACACAGTGTGGAGGTCATGGCAGCAGCCACAGCAGCAGCATGAGGTCAGACAGTGGCACAATGACACAGTGTGTAGGTCACGGCAGCAGCCACAGCAGCAGCATGAGGTCAGGCAGTGGCACAATGACATTCTGGAGGTGGCAAAAACAGTAGTAGGCCACAGAGTGGGACAATGACAGTGTGGAGGTCACGGCAGCAGCCACAGCAGCAGCATGAGGTCAGGCAGTGGCACAATGACATTCTGGAGGTGGCAAAAACAGGAGTAGGCCACAGAGTGGGACAATGACACAGTGTGGAGGTCACGGCAGCAGCCACAGCAGCAGCATGAGGTCAGACAGTGGCACAATGACAGAGTGTGGAGGTCATGGCAGCAGCCACAGCAGCAGCATGAGGTCAGGCAGTGGCACAATGACATTTTGGAGGTGGCAAAAACAGGAGTAGGCCACAGAGTGGGACAATGACACAGTGTGGAGGTCACGGCAGCAGCCACAGCAGCAGCATGAGGTCAGACAGTGGCACAATGACATAGTGTGTAGGTCACGGCAGCAGCAGCATGAGGTCAGACAGTGGCACAATGACATTCTGGAGGTGGCAAAACAGTAGTAGGCCACAGAGTGGCACAATGACAGAGAGTGGAGGTGACGGCGGCAGCAGAATGAGGTCAGACAGTGGCACAATGACATTCTGGAGGTGGCAAAAACAGGAATAGGCCACAGAGTGGCACAATGACACAGTGTCTAGGTCACGGCAGCAGCCACAGCAGCAGCATGAGGTCAGAAAGTGGCACAATCACATTCTGGAGGTGGCAAAAACTGGAGTAGGCCACAGAGTGGCACAATGACAGAGAGTGGAGGTGACGGCAGCAGGAGCAACAGCATGAGGTCAGAGAGTGGCACAATGACACAGGGTGGAGGTCACGGCAGCAGCCACAGCAGCAGAAATGAGGTCAGACAGTGGCACAATGACAGAGTGGGGAGGTGGGGGGCAATACCAGTCCCTGGTAAAGATGGTTGGTGGCAGTTTGGACAAACTGTCAGCAGATGTGTGGCATCAGGCGGGGGGCGGCATCAGAAAGTGGCTGAGGCAGGTATTTGAACCCAGACTCATTTCTCACAGTTTTGGTGAGGCATCATGGCTGATGTATTCTGACGCTTAAATGCATTGGTGTGTGTGAAATCCTGGCCGATCCACGCCTATTCATCTTGACAAAGGTCAGTCGTTCCACATTTCCCGTGGACAAGCGGGTTCTCCTTGGGTAACGATGGCCCCCACCGCACTGAACACCCGCTCTGATGCCACACTACTGCCGGGCAGGACAGCTTCTCCACTGCAAACTCGGCAAGTTGCGGCCACACATCCAGTTTGGCTGCCCAGAAGTCCAGCGGATCTTCTAACTGGGGTGCAGAGTGCTTTCCAAGTAGGCCACCACCGTTGGTTCAGGTCTGCTCCAGGCCTGCTGTTTGCTGCTGCTGGCGACTGCCCTCCTCACTAGGGGGGTGAAGGAAGCTGCTCATCAGTGACTCCAGACTTAGGTTGCTGCTGATGGAGCTGAAACTGCTCCAACCCCCCCACCTTCCCCCCGGAAGCCGTGGCAGTAGCACGTGAGTGCTGAAGAACCCCCCGGTAAGACCTGTCAAGGAGGAGGGACGATCCCGCACATGGGCAGCGGCCAACTGACTAGGGAGGATTTCCATAAGATTTGAGTTTGTCCTCCCTCTCAATAGCTGGGAAAAAGGCTCCCATTTTGGACCGTAGCGAGGTCCCAATAGGGTGGAGAGCCAGAAGTCATCCCTCTCCCGGGATGCTGACTATTCGGCTGTCACTACCAGGCAAATCAGCATGCTGCGGGCCATCTGCACAAGTGACTCCGGGGGGCTCCCTGCCTCCATCTCCACTGTAATACTGCCACGGTGCTTGCGGGTCATCTGCCTCGTCTTCCTCATCTCCATCTAGCTCCTCCAGCTGCTCCTGCTCCTCCTCTCTTGTAAACCTGGGTAGAAAATCCACTCATTTCACCAGACAATGCTTCTGCTCCAATGTCCTCCTCCTCCTCCTCCTCCATTTCAGTCCCCACCGACTCATGTGCTGCGAGATGTAGTCGCCACGTCTCCAGTCCCCTGCCCAGACAGATTTTTCAGCATCTGTTCCAGGACATGAAGCAGTGGAATGACGTTATTCATCCCGTAGTCCTGGCGACTGACAAATAACGTCGCCTCCTCGAATGGCCTCAACAATGGCCATGCATGAGCCTCCACTGGCTGACATCAAAGTTACACAGGGGAGTACTTCTGTCTGCCTGGTTCATCAAAAAATCGTTAATGGCCTTTCTCTTTTAAATACAGTCGGTCCAACATGTGCAGGCTGGAATTCCAACGGGTGGAAACAACGCATATCAGAGTGTGTTGGGGGAGGCCATTCTGCCGCTGCAACTCGAGGAGGGTGTTCCTGGCTTTGTACGAATGGATAAAGTGCATGCACAGTTTCCTGGCCATTTTCAGAATGTTCTGAAGATCGGTGGAAGACTTCGGGAACCTTTTCACAACCAGATTGAACACATGCGCCATGCAGGGTGCATGGACCACCCTCCTCGGTGCAGCCGAGACACCATGTTCCTCCCATTGTCCAACCCCCTGGTTCCGATTTGCAGTTGGCGGGGAGAAAGCCACACATCGATTTCTTGATGCATGACGCGGAGCAGTTCCTCCCCTATGTGACTTCGTTAGCCGAGGCAAGCCAGGTGTAGAACTGCGTGACACCGCTGTGCCCCTAACACATGTGGAAATGATGGAGCAGTACTTGTGGAGGCTGAGATGGTGGTGGAGGAGGAGGAGGCGGACTTTGGGCGCAGGAGCCGCAGTTTGACAACGTGGAGGAGAAAGCGGTGTCTCCTGTCCAAGTTGTTGTGTGCCTGGGCCGGAAGCACATTCACCCCAGTGGGCCGTAAAGGACATGTACTGGCCCTGACCGTAGTTACAGCTCCAGACGTCCCCGCTGCCGTGCACCAAGAACAAACCGATAAGCTCAAGGACTGGCCCACCTTCTGTTCTACATATTTATGAAGTGCTGTACTGGCCTTTTGGAAAATAAATTACGGCTTGGAACTCTCCATCTCGGCTCGGCACAAGCTTTAAAGTTCTCTGAAGGGTGCAGAGTCCACCATTTGAAAGGGAGGGATTTGGCAGTACCAATAACTTGGACAGGAGCAGGGTCAGCTGTGCACCTTGGGATGGTTGGGAAACTCAAAACTGTTGTCTCTTTGCAATCGCCTCGCTGAACGACTGCTGGCGCCATGAGTAGCGAGAGCAGGAGCATCTGCCCGGGAGATGATGTCAAAGAGAAACTGCTCCCTTCTGCAAGGTGGTGGAGCCTTGACTGGCTGCAATTGCATGCGTGCCATTTGTGGCGCTGCTGCAGCTTGCTGTTGCTGTGGCGGCAGGATGAACCACCACATCTGAGCCACGTTTCCCCAGCCACCGGATGGTGACGCTGAAATTGTTGACGCAGGGCCGTGTGCCAACGTTAGCTCACTGGCCACGCTTCACTTCTGCTTACTGATTTCTACATATACCCATATCGGCTCCTCCGGTGTCTTAGCAAAGAACTGCCACACCGCCGAGTATCGGATTTTTAAACCGCCAACGCTCCGCACTGGTGTACTACTGCCGCCGCTGCCGTCGCTGAGCCCCTGTGCCGCTACTTTCTTGGACCTGCAAAAGCGGGTTTTTTACCCCGTGGCCGCTTGGCTCCCGACCTCACACTGCTGCTATCCCTGCTGACTCAACGCCCCCACGACCCACTTGCTGGCTGCGCCGCTGCCTGACTGCAAGCTGACGCCCTCTTCTCCTGACGATGATGAGGCCCTTGCCTCACCCGGCTCCCAAGTGCGGTCGGCTACATCATCATCTAATTTGTGTTTCATCGTCACTGCTGTTCCCCCATCACCGGTTTTGGTATGCAGAGGCTGACCCCTCACAACATGACCTCCCAGCCACTCCAACATCTATACTTTGCTGCCTACTGCAAGAAGCAGGGGATATTGGCCCCCATTTCTTCGCTGCCAAGTAGCTGCTGACTGCCCTGCTAAATTTTTTTATCCTCGCTATATAGTGGCGCTGAGGCCCAGACCACATAGTAGATCTCTGGCCGAGGGAACCGGGTGGGACAGAGGCGGGTTGAGGACAGGTGAGGGCCGCTGACCCCGCTCCCGGGCCATTTCCAACTAAGGGTTGTGTCCCGACGTTCTCAAACCCACTCTTGGCTGGGGTTTTTCAGATGTCATCTGGGAGGAAGTGGATGACCTAGTCAACCAATCAAGAACCATTGGGTTGCTGAACAACACACGGGCCCCTAGATGACAGCGGCAGTTTGTGGCCTCACCAAGTGACCTCTTGCTGCGATGTCCCCTTTGCTGTGCTGCGACCTTGGGCCTGGAATGTTTGTTTCCTCGCACTCGCAGGTGAAGAGCATGCCACCTCTCTGTCGACATACTGTTTTTTCTAAAATGTAAAAGACACTGTTGATGAAGAAACTGTATATGATAAATACACACCCTGTATTTGACGCCA
Organism: Phyllomedusa bahiana; assembly: GCA_025379985.1. NCBI lineage: Eukaryota > Metazoa > Chordata > Amphibia > Anura > Hylidae > Phyllomedusa > Phyllomedusa bahiana. The sequence goes on from JAODAL010039084.1 coordinate 29,967, forward strand.
AATGAACCCAGTTTAAAAACTTGGTAACCCTTGGAAAATAAATTGCGCTCCACAAATGGCAGAAAAATTGACTTGTATGTGCCGTTTAAAAACTCTGTGTATTTTAACTGAATATAAAAGCACAAACAGCTTAATTAACCTTTGGGTATTTAATTATGCTACAGAATTTCTTCTGTGGCGGTGAAAAACAAAGTTTCTTTTTACTGAGTACAACTGCAGAACAACGCTAAATTAACCCCTGGATGAAAATTTTCGTAAAAGAATTGAGCAACCACATACTAGTAGCTTGTAGCGTGTTACAATTGCGTGTTTTCTACGTCCACCCAACAAAGAAAAATTGTAAATTAACCTTTGCTTGTGAATTAGGCTACAGGAAAAATGTATATATTTTGGCAGTGAAAATTACGGTTTCTTGGAGTTTTCCACAGCTGAAAAACAACGCATAATAACCCCCGGATGTAAATTGCGCCAAAGAATTGAGCCACCACAAAATAGTAGCTTTGTAGCGTTTACAATGCGGTGTTTTTTACGCCACACAACAAGAGATAAAATTGTAATTAACCTTTTCTTGTGAATTATTCTACAGGAAAAATTTATATATTTTGGCGCTGAAAATGACGGTTTCTTGGAGTCCCCACAGCAGAAAAACAATGCCCTTAAATTTAAACCCCCTGGATGTAAATTGCTCCAAACATTGGGGCCACCCACAAACCCCCCCAAAAAAAATAAAAACTTTGTAGCTGTTACATAGGGTTTTTCCACGCTACACCACACAAGGAATAAAATAAAAGTAATTTACCTCCCCTTGTGAATTATCTAACAGGAAAAATGTATATATATTGGGTTGAAAATGACGGTTTCCTTGGATCACCACAGCTGAAAAACAACGCTTAATTTAAACCCCCGGATGTAAATTGCGCCGAACAAATTTAGCCACCACAAACTAGTAGCTTTGTAGCGTGTAATAATGGCGTGTTTTTTACGCTACACAACAAAGATAAAATTGTAATTAACCTTTGCTTTGAAATATGCCACAGGAAAAATTTATATATTTTGGCGTTGAAAATGACGGTTTCTTGGGATCACCACAGCTGAAATAAAATGCTTCATTAACCCCTGGATGTAAATTGCGCCAAACAGTTGACCACCACAAACTAGTAGCTTTTTAGCATGTTACAATGGGGTGTTTTTTACGCTACACCCAAAAACAGGGTAAAAAATTTTAAAATTTAAACCCTTTGCTTGTGAATTAAAGCTACAGGAAAAATGTAATAATTTTGGCGTTGAAAATGACGGTTCTTGGAGTCACTACAGCTGAATAACAATGCTTAATAACCCCGGATGTAAATTGCGCCAAAGAATTGAGCAGGCCAAAATGAAGTGGTAATTTTTATTGTAAAAACGCTGTTTCTTTAAATGAATACAACAGGATCTGGCTTTGATCCCCCTTTGGAAATTCAATGTTTCTGTGAGCAGATAGGATTTAAATTATAAGCAGCTGCATGGACGCACACTGGATTTCAATCCAATACCCAAAAAAATCAGAAAAAGAACGTTAAGAGAAGCAGTCTCTGAACAAGCTGAGACACCCCACAAAAATCGCTGTATAAAAATCAGTTCTTCAGTAACAATCAGCCGCGGCAGCACCTTCCCCCGATCAGTACAGTGAGAGCGGTATGAGCTCCCAGTTTTCGCGCCCGGGCTTATATAGTGCGGTGACGTCACAGAATCCCGCCGTCTCTGATTGGCTTCATCTCTGAACATGCATGCAGGCTATGCCCTTCTTCCTCCCAGAGTGCTTTGCCCCATGTAGCGCCATGTGCTCGCAGCCATTTTTTCAATCAAAACACACTTCGTTCACCCCGAAGTCCCCCAAACTTCTAAATTCGTTCAGAACCGAAGTTTTCCTGAATTCCTAAATGAATTCCCACTTCGTTAGAATCAATTCGCCCATCTCTACCTGTATCCTTACCTGAGGTCGGGTATTTGAAACTAGTCTGTCTGTGCACTTCTTACTTGTATTTGATTAGTGTTTTTCTAGTTTTGAACTTTGACATGTTTTTCCACAATTCTTTTGATCCTGGATTTGTTACTATGTACTCTTCTGGCTTACCCGGGAAACGTCGACCACCTAAATGTTTTGGTTTTTAAGTACTTTTTTTCCCCCTGTTCTCTCTTGTTAGTTCTGTTGGTCCGCCCACTGGCTTTTTTTGTTAACTTACATCTCTCTAGAGGAGCAACCCAAAATCTCTTGCACCGGCCCATCAGGTTTATCGACAGGTTCGGGTTTAAAAACCCAAGGGGGTACCCTAGATTTAATTCACACTTTCAAATTTCAGCGGGGTTTTTTTTTGCCTCAAATTGCACCCCTAATACGAGTGAGATACGTGCTAAAATTACAGTAATCCATAGAACTATGGATTACGCCTCTTCTCCCCGTGCGTACAACATGATCATATTGTACGTATGGAGAGATAACTGACAGTCTATGGGGCCGGCGGGCTGCCGGCCCCCCCCCCCCGCGCCCAAGGGGAAAGCTCCCTTGATCGGGATGATTCCCAAAAAACCCGCCCGAAAATTGGGGGGAAACCCCTGTACACCCTGCAATTACTCCGTGCGAACATAGCCTTAGACTCTGCTTCCCAGAGGGTTTAATAGTGAGCTGTGTTACTTACTTGTGCCTGTTTGGGGAATTGCTTGACTGCCAATTCCATTCTGGAAAGTTGCTATTAACAACTATATATTCCCTAAGGTGGATAAATGCCATTGTTTGGCACTTATCACTGCCTCCATTTAATGTATACATCAGGAGCATGTATACCTAGAAGCGGCAATTCACCCTCTGTAAGTGGGGCGGGAGCATCATAAGGAAGTGTGAAAGACTTTAGAACCTGGGAATGAAATGGTCTATTTTATTTTCATAAAGGAGAGAAAGGGGAAAAAAGGAGGTCATTAAAAGGACCAATCCATGTACAGAAAAAAAAAGTATTTGTGCCTAAAACCCATTTCCCGGGACAAAGAGGCCATAAAAAGGCATCGTATGAAGAGGGAGATTTTTTCCACCCTACAAACAGGGAAGATCAAGTCATGGGGTTATTTTAAATCGATTATTATCGCAAATTTTGAAATCAGCACGTTTTTATTTTAAACAAAATTTTTAGATCATGGCATAATTTAAAAGGTTTTAAAATTTTTGTGCATCATCTATTAAGATCACGCCTTTTTCCCGGCGCTTCCTGTAAATTTTGGCGCCAGAAAATCACTTACAGAATAGACAGGTTGAGAGGGTTGTGCGACGCCCAAGACTGGGATGGTAGGGTTTTCGTTTTGGGCGGGAAAAAAATCACATCCCCCTCGTTTTTCTAGAACAGAAAAATTCCTTTTTCACCTCAGTGCCCTCTCACGCCCCGAGAAAAAGGGACGTGCGCTCGGGCTTGTGTCCAAACAGCCCCGGCAAAATTATTCAAATTTCTTCACAGAGAAACCTCTACTATTAGCTTTGATTTACAATTTAGTTAGTTTAAGAGTTTGGGAAATTTTATGTAGTTGGGTAGAAAAATTTAAAAAAGGGAGCCTACCGCTGAAAAATTCACGGGGGGAGCGGGGGGGGGGCCCCCGGGGGCGAACACAGAAAAGGGCCTTCAATAAAAAATTTGGAAAAAGGGTTAAACCAAAGGCCCTTAGTGTAGACTTTGAAACTGAAATATTTTTAAATTAAATTAAAAATTTTCTATTGAAATTTTTAAACGGGGATATAGGGCACCCGAACTTATGGGAAAAACACATCTTTTTCTAGTAACGGGCGGGTCTTTTTGTTGGGTTGCAAAACTCCACTTTTTTTAAAAAGTATACATTTCAGATAGGGGGTTCTTTTTCCCAATTTTTGCCCATTCCACCTTTGTTGATATACCCCACCTTGCACTTAAAAATTTTGAATCCGGGCAATTTTAAATCACCACGGGGAAATTTTAAAAGGGTCCCAAAAATATCTTGTATTAAACAAAAACCATAAACCAATAACGTTGTTTTTTGACTTTTTGCCCGCCCCCTAAAAAAAAAGGCTTTTTTTTTGTTTCCATTTGGGGGGCACCCTTGCACTTAAGTCGAAACAGCAATTTTATAGTCCCACGGGTTAAAATTGAAAGGTGCCAAAAATATCTTGAAATTAAACAATACATAAAAAATACTTTTTTTTTGACTTTTCCCCGCACTAAAAGCTTTTTTTCATTGAGGCACTTCCATTTAAAATTCAAAAAAACAGAAAATTTTAAAAGTCACCACAGGTGAATTAAAAGGGTTGCCAAAAATTTCTTGTTTTATACAAATCCCAAAACAGATACGTTTTTTTGACTTTGAGCACTACAGCTTTTTTCATTGGGGCCCAATTTGGGCATTTAAAATTTGAATCCAGCAATTTTATATTTCACCACAGGGGGAAATTTGGAAAGGTCCCCAAAAATATCTTGTAATACGAATACAAAACGGAACGTTTTTTTTTGATTTTGGGGGCCCCTACAAAAAAATTTTCATTGAGGCAGCTTGCACTTAAAATTTAAATACACCCAATTTTTAAAATAGTCACCAAAGGGAATTGATGGGTCCCAAAAAAATCCCTTGTATTATCCGAATACTTTTCCGATACGGGGTTTTTTTCACTTTGGCGCAGCCCAATTTTTTGTTGAAGATCTATTTTCATTTAAAATTTGAATATAGAAATTTTTATAGCCACCACAGTGAATTAAAGGGTGCCCAAAAATATCTTGAAATTATAAAAAAACATAACAGAAAACGTTTTTTTTTGACTTTGGCGCACTACACCCTTTGTTCTTTTGGGGCAGCTTGCATTTAAAAATTTGAATACAAAAATTTTAAAGTCACCACAGGTGAATTTATAGCTGCCAAAAATACCATATATTATCCAATACTTTTCAAAATATTTGTTTTTTTGCATTTTTTGGCCCAAACCCCAGATTTGTTGATGGGAAGACATTTTGGCAGAAAATTTTTTAAATTTCCAAAATTTTTTGTTTTTTTTAGAGAGTTTTTGAGAATAGCTGTGTTTTGCCGCCCTTTTAAAATAAGAACCTTCCAAACTTTTCCCCAAAACCTTTCTCAAATTTTTTTATTTTTTTGAAAAAGGACCCAAAATCCCGGGGTTTAAGCGAGCAAAGGGGGGGTTAGCAAAAGGGGGTTAGAGGTTTACGAGAAAAAGGTTTCCCTTTCCAGTGCTGGCGACAAAAACTTTCCAGGGGAAATGCCCAGTGCAGGAGGGGTCCCCATTTATTGCTGGGTCGGGCCCCCTGTGAATCTCAGAAAACGAACACTTCCCCAAAAACTTCCAAAGGGAAAATGCAACCTGCATCCACATTCATACCTCCTCGACCTCCCAGTCAGGGGCCAAAAATGTCATCACCCAGCTTTCACACTTTCCGCCCCAACAGAAGAAACCCCCCAAAATTTTCCCAACTCGTGTACCCACCCCTGGGGGAAAAACCTTTTTTCGGGAAGACCTCTTTAAATTACAAAAAGGGGTTGGGTTTCGAAGGCATTTTCAAAGTCAAGAGGCCAAAGAGTTGATTTTCCTGCTTTTACCCCCTTTTTTCGATGCCATCAGAGGAGGGAAAGGGAACCGGCATGGGCAAAAATCCCGGGGGGGTCGGAAAACGCCTTGCAACCCCTTTGCTTGTAGCCCGCATTTTCCTGGTTTGCAAAAAGTCAAGACGACAAAGCCCCACCTGTTTGATGATGATAAAATAAACGACATTGTGGATCCAACGTGGTCTTTTCAGCAAAATTTGCTTGCGAGCGCTTTTAAAACAATGGGCGAGGAGGAAGACGATGGGGTAGTGCGTACGGGTTTTTGCCGCAAAAAGGTAAGGGCGGTTTCCCCAAAGCCCCTGATATGATTCCCCCCAGCCAAAGGTCCCCCGCGCAAACCCCACTCCTCGCTTATCGCCCGTCAAAAAGGTCCCGGGCCTCCCAAGCCCCGGGGCCCTTTTTGACCAAACCTCTGATTCACCCAGCTGGGCAATTTGGCCCCCCTAAAAACCCCTAAACCATAAGTAGAGGCAAGAACCTTAGGGGTTACCACCACCAAAAAGCATTCCCCATGCAGCGAAAGCATGATTAAAATGGGGGCAACCCCTTGGGGCCAAAAAAGGGCCCAAATGATGGGGGGGGGGCCTCCAACCCCCTGTCCCCCAAAACCCCCTGCTCCGCCTCCTCCTCCTCCGCCACCAAAGAAACTTTTCCCCAGTGCCCAAGTCCTCCTCCGAGTCATGAACAAGGGTAGCCTCCGCTTCAGCCCCACCTCGCCCGAGTACCACCCCGCACCACCAGAGACCCCTCCAAAACCCTTTTTCCCTTTCCCCCAGTTTGACGACCTGGGACCCGACAGCGGGCCCTTTTAGCCCAAACCCCTGTCTTTCCCGGTTTGGGAGCATAAGAAACACTTTAACCCAAACCATCCCCAAAGGGCCCAAAACCGGATGTCGGCAATTTGCCCGGCTTTTTTCCTTTGGAAATTTGCCTTTTTTCCCTCTGGTTGGGCACAGATGGGTTTTTCCCCCACGTCATGCCCTTTTCCTGCCCCCAAAACCCAAAGCCGGCAGGCATTTTTTTTTTGGGCCCGAAAAAACCCCCCTGCCCTGGCCAGCCCACGTGTCATTAAAAATTTTAAGGCGTTTTCTGCATCTGTGGCCAAAAGTCCATCTGACCACCGACACATGGACTATAAACACGGCCAAAAGGGCCCCTATAAAACTCTGTGAAAAGCTCACTGGGGGACGGGTGGATTTTTCTTTGGGGGGACGGGGCCCTTCCCTTCCTTCCCGGGGGGCCAAGCTCTTCCCCAAAAACCCCAGGGTGGTGCAGGGTTTTTTTCCCCCAAAGGGCCCCTGGTGGGATCACGTGGCCCCGAGAAACCAGGCCCTGTTGAAATTAATTTTGTCCTAGGGGAAACCCTCCCAAACACAAGGGCAGGTTTGGGCGGCTCTCCCAACGAGAACCGGGGCGCTTGGGGGTGGGTGCCAAGAACCTTGTTTCCGGAAGAAAGGGGGTGTTCGATAACGGGGGAAAACTGCTGGGCCGGGACCCTAAGATCGGAAAGGGGCACATTCCTTGCCGGGCACATGTCATAAACCCCTTGCCCCAGAAATTTCTAAAGAGGTACCCGGGTCTGACTCCCTGCTGGGGAACTCGAATTAAAAGTTGATTTCCCCGCCGTTTGCACCCTCTTCGTCCCCCGGCTGCTTGCAGCTTCACTCGGCCTCCCCGTCAACCTCCAATGCTCCAGCGAATTTTGGCAGGGAGAGCGCAAGCCATTACGCAGTACGAAGGACACATGGCCTACAACAGGGGTGCGGACCTGGGTGTTGAGCCACCGAGAGTGGAGGCAGGTGAAAGATCTGCACCATCCTTGCCATTTTTTGAAGAACCCACCAAAAGGAGGATGGGGATTCCTGTCCCGACTTACCGACGTCCCTCCCTTGGGGAAAGAGGTTGGCGCGAATTTACCCGGAGGGGGAAGATGAGGAAGATTTAGTTGCTAGTGCCCTCGACCCAGAGGCTGGAAATCAAGGCACCAACCTCACAATGCTTGGGGTGCTCCATTTTTTCCAAAATGATCCCCCGATTTTTGGCCATCAAATAAAACAGTTACTGGGTGGGCCACCCCCGGATCCCGGGACAAAACAAAAAAATCAGCCTTTTCCTCCAACCCCCCCAAAAAAGAGTAAAATGCGGAAATGGAGACCCCTTGCGATTTTAAAAAAGGAGACATCTGTTGCCAGCTTCACGTTTCCCCAAATGTCCAAGGGGAACAAAATCAGCGACGTGACGCAGTAGAGGCCCAAATAGGCGTAGAGGAGCACAGGGAAGTGCAGAAGCCTAATGGGGCCTCGGCAATCTTTGTTTACCCCCTCACCAATGCATGCAAGCAGGGCACAATCCAACACAAGAGACCAGAATAAGACATTTGGCCACTAACGCGTCTCAAAACCGATGTTTTTTTTGTTCCCGGGCCAAAAAGATTCGGGTATCCAAATGGCGAATGGCCCGGCCTTGGCTGTCCGGAAAAGAGGTGTTGTCCTGTCCAGCAGCCCTTTATACTGAGGGGGCCTTCAGACAGCTGGAGGAGTCATTTACAGAAAACCACCCCGGGTTTCCACAGAAAATTGGAGTTTTACTTTTCATCAAGATATCCGGCATGGATCTCTGATGATTTTTGGCCCCAATTGCGAGGGCACCGGGTTAGTTTCAGGGTTTCTTTACATTCCTTTCAAACAGAAATGGTCCTCTTGAAAACTTTTTTTAAATGAAATTTCTCTGCAATTTTATTCTCTTTTCCAACATACATTTTGCTGGTTTTGCTGTGAGGAGATGTAAAAGAAGCAAGGTTTCTGACAACTCATATTCCATTTACTCACTTTATCTT
>JAODAL010039085.1:0-38395 GCA_025379985.1 Phyllomedusa bahiana
AACCCACAAAGCAAAAATGCTTAATTAACCCCGGATGAAAATTGTGCAAAAACAAGGAGCAACCAAAAATGATGATTTGGATTGTAAAAAACGCTGTTTCTTTAAATGAATACAACAGGAAACAGGCTTAATAACCCTTGGATATTCAATGTGCTGTGAGCAGATAGCATTAAAATGTATATGCAGCTGCATTGGACGCACACTGGACTTCAGTTCCAAAAACCCCACAAAATCAAAATTAGAACGTAAGATAAGCTTTCTCTGAGACAAGCTGGGGACACCCCCCAAAAATCGCTGTATAAAAAATGATTTTCTTTAGTAAGAGATATCATAAGCAGCCGAGGCAGCACCTTCCCTACTCAGTACAGTGAGAGCAGTATGACCTCCCAGCGTCGCGGCCGGACTTATTAGTGCGGTGAGTCACAAATTTCCCGTCAGTCTCTGTTTGGGGCTTCATCTCTGCACATGTCATGTAGGCTTTTGCCCTTCTTTCTCCCAGATTCTTTTTCCCATGTAACGCCATGTGCTCGCAGCCATTTTATCAATCAAAAAGCACGCTTCGTTCATGCGAAGTACCCCAAACTTCGACTTCGTTCAGAACCGAAGTTTTCCTGAAATTCTAAACGAAGTCCACTTCGTTAGAATCAATTCGCCCATCTCTAATCGATACCCATTTTGAACTCTGTTTGTGAATTCACCATTACAAGTTCCTCTGGCAGAGAGTTCCACAGTCTCACTTATTTTACACTAAAGAATCCCTTTCTATGTCTATGTAGAAACTTTCTTTCCTCAAAACTTACAGGATGCCACCTGGTTCTTATTACAGTCCTGGGTATAAATAGATCTTGGGAAAGATTTTTATATTGAGCTTTAATATATTTATACATATTTATTATGTCCCCCCCCAAAAGCCATCTTTTCTCTAAACTAAATAACCCTAATTTTGCTAATCTTTCTGGGTATTGCAGTCCACCCAGTCCTTTTATTATTTTTGTTGCCCACCTTTGAACCTGTTCAAGCTCTACAATGTCTTTCTTGTGAACTGATACCAAAAACTGTACACAATATTCCATGTGTCATCTAACCAGTGAGTTGTATAATGAAAGAATGATGTTCTCATCGTGTGCATCTATGCCCCTTTTAATACACCCCATAATCCTGTTTGCCTTGGCAGCTGCTGCCTGACATTGGCTGCTACAATTAAGTTTATTGTCTACTAGGATTCCCAAGTCCTTCTCCATGTCACTTTTACCCAGCATTTTGTTCATTTAACAAGTAATCATGGGATGGATTTTTCTTTCCCATGTGCATAACGTTGCATTTATCTGTTTTATCTCTGCCCAGACCTCCAACTTATCCAGATCCCTTTGTAATAACACATTATCCTCTATTGTGTTGATTACTTTACACACTTTAGTATCATCTGCAAAGATTGATATTCTACTGTGCAATCCATGTGTAAGGTCATTATTGAATATATTAAGGAGAATAGGGCCTAATACTGACCCCTGAGGTATCCCATTTGTAACAATGATCCACTCTGAGTATGTACCATGAATTACCACCCTTTGTTTACTATCACTGAGACAATTCCTTACCCACTTGCAAACATTTTCCCCCAGTCCAAGTATTCTCATTTTACTTACCAAACTTTTATGTGGCACAGTATCAAATGCTTTAGAAGTGTCAAATGCTTTAGAAATATCAAATGTAAAATTTTGTTTAGATTTTTTTCTTCTTTTTTTCTAATTAAAATCTTAAAATTGTTTTTATACTTTTAGATTGTGATGAAATTTTCATTAATCAAAATGTAGGTCAGTGGTTTCATTAGGTTAGGATTTTGCATGCTGTATAAAAATTTTAGGGACATTTTTTTCATTCACATTTTTTTATTTTTCATTTTTACAAAATTTTACATTTTTACTGATTACTGACACCCAAGGTCTCCTGGGACTTCAGGTACACCAAGCAAGATCACTACAATAGTTTATTTTCACTGACATTGTTATTCAAACAGCTTTAATTTTATTTTAAGCCTGCTGTGATAGGTATATAGCCACTGATAATACTATGATAACTCTGTAACTACCCGAATGAGAACAAGAATTATCATAGATGCTGTATCGGTTTCAGAATTTTATATTATATAATTTTATCTTTATTTTATTCTATAATTTTATATTATTTAACTTTATATTAATTTGATATAGTTTTATAATTAATATAAGTTACTTTATATCACTTCAAAGCAGTTGAGAATGAATTGGAATTTTTTTGCATATCGACAATTTGTTTGTTTTAGCATGTCCACAGCTGTCAGTCAGGAATTCTGTCAAATCTTTATACACATTTGTGGCGCATGACTGGCGCTACATTAATGTTGTGTACCACTTATGATGCGGCACATTTATGAACAGTTGTGCGACAGCTTCATGTACACTCACCTTCTACACTCATCTAAAGTGATTAAGAACTGGCAAGTCAGCGCCAGTTTTCAAATGTGATGCCCTAAGAGTTTAAAACAATCTCCTTTCTTTATTTTACATATAAAAATAAAAAAACTGTAAAAAAAAAATAACACTTTATTAGTATCAGATTATTGGTCAGATCTATCAAAATACATCATTTGTTATCCTGCAGTGTAAAATCTATAAAGAAAAATACCCAACACCAGAATTGGGGTGTTGGGTATTTTGAATTATTATAAAAGTACAGGGAATTTAGTACTTTCAGAATCATATATACTTATACAATAAATATAACATGTCACTGTTTTCACTTAGTAAATTTAATAAAAATTCCTCCCACCTCTGGTGGTATGGGAGATACATAGACAATCTCCTCCTGGTGTAGGAGGGAGACGGGTCGTCGGCAGTGTGTTTCCATAACTTTATTAATCAAAATGACTTCAATTTAAAATTTACATATAACTGGCAAAAACATTCTAAAGCATTTTTAGACATATCTTTGACAGCATTGAAAGATGGACCTATCAAAATAATTCCATTTAGAAAAAATACAGCATGTAACTCTATACTTAGAGCCAATTTGGCTCATCCACGGCATGTTACAACCAACAAACCAGTAGGAGAATTTATTTGCATCAAGCGAAACTCATCAAACTCAGCAATATGTGCTAAGCATACCAATGCAGCCATAATGAGACTCAAACAATGAAGATACAAAGATAAGGTGCTAAATCAATCTTTAAAAAAAGTTGCAAATATACCCAGAGCAAGCTTACTCAATAATGAGAACACTATTTAAAGCAAGGGCAAAAACAATAAGATTTTTTAGCACCACATTCAGTTCACAATATCATGAAATCATTAAAATTATAAAAAATAATTTGCCACTTTTGTATACACAGGATAACATGCGTAAAATCATAAAAAATAATATCCAATTTGTATCAAAAAGAGCACCTTCTTTGTCTAATATGCTGTCACCTAGTCTCTTTGTATCAACTGTACCCACAAATAGTTGTTGGCTTGCTACTAAAGGGTCTTATAGGTGCGGACATCAATGATGTCTGACATGTAAATATATGAAAAATATTAGAACTTTTACATCTATGTCAACTAATGAGGAATTTACAATATCCTCATACATTAATTGTTGCTCTCATAACGTGATATACTTAATAACATGCACGGAATGCGCTCTTCAATATGTAGGTTGTACGGTCAGTAGTCTCAAAACTAGGATATGCCGACACCTGTTTGACATATATAAAGCTTTTGTAACAAATGTGTCAGCAGCTACGAGACACTTTGCGGAGGCTCATGCAGGTAATTTAAAATAATTTACTTGTAACGGCATAGAAATAGTTAAGAATCCCCAGAGAGGAGGAAACATACATAAAAAGGTCCTGTCCTATGAAGCCTGGTGGATACTGCGTCTACACCAGGTTTCCGGCCGGTCTGAATAGGAAACATGATATAATGTTTCATTACTAGGCATCCAAAAAAGCAATTTTGTTGCATCTCATAGTAACAGTTATTTTTCCTGTTGTAATCTTGGTTTTTAATAATTTTACAATTATTTTAATGTTTGATGTGGATCACATGATAGGGTTGTATATAAGACGATCACCTGATTTCCTCTTTACGTCATGAATAAGGGAGGTTTCTCTCCAGAAATGCGTGGACGTGTTTTCCCCACCAGGATGAATGGCACATAGCTGTTTTTAATGTTTTGAAATTTAAATAAAGCTGCAAGCACAGATTTATACTTTTTTCTAAAAGAAGAGTTGCTGGACATTCTTGTATTTTTTCGCATCAACGTTGTTGGAACGCAGCTGTGGACGTTTCCTTTTCTCCCTTCCGTGCAACCATCTCACAGAGAGCAGGTGAGCTGAATAATCCATTTTGTTTTCCAAGCAAAAATCAATGGCACAATTGCAATTTTCCTGTTTCACTAATCAAAAATTTTTTTGGCTTGGTAGTACATTAATTGGTATATTAAATGGAAGCATTAAAAATACAAACTACAATATGGAAGGAATGTGAACCAGCTCTGCTAAATACTCTGACATTCCACGTGTAAACATGTGGCTTTTTTCTAAATGGGTGATGCTCAGCTACCACAGAATTGAACATTCTTGTAATACATAAAAGAGGAAAATCAGTGGCACTCACCAAAGACTGCATTTTCTTCGCTCTATTGTGCATTAAGGAAAAAATAAACAACGATATACACAGTCATAAAGGAGGTAATTGTAAAATCCCCCCATACTTCCTTGGAGTCCCAAAATGGCTATAGGCTGTGCTTTTGTTGTGTCTGGGGGCTTTCTTTATTACCTCCTGTTCATGGCCGTGTATATCACTGTTTGTTTTATCCTTAATTTACAATAAAGCAAAGTAAAGTGCAATCTATGGTAAGCACCAGTGATGTTGGTCTTCAATGCATTTTAAAAAAATACAACGTGTTCTACCACAAACCAAGCCCTTATATGAAAAATAAATAAAGCACATCATTGCCAAAAATCACTGCAACAGGATGTTGATACATTAAAATGGTGCTATTTTACTTATTTGCCAGTTTATTATGAACTGTATGGCAATCCTTGTAAAGTGGTTATGATAGAGATATTACCTGGGGGTATGCTGCATTTGACTTTGTAGATTCCCAACTCCTGGCTGGCAATATACTTTCTAATGATATTAAGTGTTCTTCTTTCTCTTGATTTTCTTCCTAGCTATCTTAATGCTTATTCAGTGTTTTATTTTCTGGCTCTTCTTATTATTATTTTCTCCTTGCTGTTGGAATTCTGCAGAGATCAGTTCTACTTCTTCTCTTTCTACACAGTCTCCATTTAACAGGATACCTGCAGATTTGACTTTCAGTACTGTCTCCATTTATATACCATTTCCTGACATCATATCTGCACACAACTACAAAACACCAGTCATTGTCTGTCAGTTGTTTCTAAAATCATGTCCTCTCTATCTAAAACTACATTCTTAAACATATTTGTTTCCACCATCTACTAACCAACCAAAACTGGATGTTTTCTTTTTTGTGGACGGTAATTACATAACTCTTAACTTCACAATGTGCTGAGAACACGATCGATTCACTTGCTAGTACAGAATTTCAACAAGGAAGTGACCAGAAATGCATGGATGGATATCTGCCTTAGGCACTTTATTATTATCGGTGCATCATACGTGTTGATGTGTGATTTTACATAGGGCATAGTGTAAATCACTTTATACTTGGTGTGGATGTTGATTCTGGGAATGGAATTCCCTCCTAGGTAGCAGGCCCACAGTCATGTGAGACACTGATCTATCCTTACTCCTTTTGTCTCATGTCATGTACACTTTAAAAACATCCCAGAATACAAATTCCTAGTGTTGTCCACATACATTCAAGTCTTGATCAATGTAACTCTTTTAGAATAACTGTAACAACGTTTAAATCTTTTTCATCCCCGCCTTCCAAGATCCAAAACTTTTTTTTTTCCCTTTCATGTAACCAAAAATATTTTGGCATTTTTTTTTTTTTTTTTACTAGACAGCTTACAATATGATGTATTGCATAGAGTGGGAAAAAATACATAATCACACCAGTGGGTTTTTGGGGGTTCCGTCATTCTGCTCTATAAATTACATTTTAACTTTATTCTGCAAACCAAAGATCACATTTTTATGATATGTTTTACTGCTTTATCCTTGAAGCTAGAACTATTTTTTCTACTGATTGAGATGTTTGATGGCTTGTTTTTTGCAGAGTGAGCTCTAGTTTTGGTTGGGGGATATACCATTTTTTATTATTTATTTATTTTTAGGAAGTAAGTGTACAAAAAATACAACTGATAATTTTTTTAAAATACAGTTATATTTTAATACATGAGACTTATGATTTCAGCTGTATAAATTATGTATTTCTATGTTTAACTGTATATGATATATAAAAGGAATTTTTTCCTTTTTATATTTAAACTCTTTTTTATTTATTTTAGCACCTTTGGAGTCTTGAATGCGTGATTCCATGATCATTTACGCAATTTACTGCAATGTTCATATATTACTAGATGTATCTTTACCCTCTAGGGAATTATAAGACACAAAACATACTTTAGCTCCCATAGTGAGGGTTGAAGATATGAGATTTTCCTGCTATTAAGTGATATTTTTAAAATAATCCTTATTGACACCTCCCAGTTTTATTAAATTGAATGTGTTCTGTCAATGACTACAGGCATAGACATTTCTCATGGAAAAATAGGAATTTCTCATGGTAAACCAAATGTGCAAAGCATGGTGTTTGTTCAGTGGAGATATTCTGAGAATGATTGTATGAGAACTCCCTCTTCTAAATACCAACGGATGCAATTCAAAACAGTCAAGCTTCAGATAGTAAACATAGCACCAGAGACTCAGTTCCAAAATTTAAATTGTATGCCCGTTTCACCATTTTACAGGGAATGAAATTTAGATAAACTAACAGACATGTCAAGTTTGGTGCATCAAAGTGAATTGTCGAGTCTCTTTTTCAGCATATAATGCTCATGAATGTATGAAAGTCTAAAGTTCAACGCGCCTCGTCTATGTGTTAGGTGCATTACGAAAATTAGGCGCATTATTAATGTGCCTAACATGTATAAAGGCTATAGATAAGCTGGAAATAAAAGAAAAGTCATTAAAGCATGTCAGTGAATAGAAACTAAGGTAGTGATCTTGCTTGGTGGACCACAGATCCCAGCAAGACCTGTGGTGTGCTGGCTCTTGCTGTATGTAGAATAAAGGGTGAAAGCAAAAATAAATTTCAAATTCAATGTACAGATTTAGCAGAACTAAACAGAACAGAAATTGCACCTTGATATCACGGCACAGACTGTTATCTCAACTTTTTCAATGCTTTTCAATGGCCCTTGTTTACAGATGGAGCAGATAAGCTGTACTCTTCTACATCTGTAGTAAAAATTAAAAATGATAAAATCTGAACACCATCAGTGGGTTATTTAATGTAAAGCTAGTTTCAGATTCTATTAAATTTAAATACATTTTATAGGAGATATTTTTATATTTTTCGGATATTATGTATTTTTATATGATAACTTTTTTTAAATAATTAAATTTTATACAGTTTAATAATTAACAAATTACTTTTTATTATCGTACTGGGGTAAGTTGAGAAATAAAGGATTTTTTTTGCCCTAATGGCAAATCTAGCTCCACTTCGACTCCACATTGAAATAGGTCTGCCTGTTCGAGCAGTAATGCGCCTAGTTTTGCTGAACCACATTCATAGATGTGTCTAATATTACGAGTGTGGTGCGACACGTCTCCATAACACCCCCAGAACACCCCTTCATGTTAGGCGCATTAGAAAGTGTCAAGTCTTACGAACAATGCGCCTAACACATTCATTAGGCATTTCACATCGTAGACTGGTCACTTAGGCATTTTACACCAGAAAAGGGTGAAAAATCCAGTCAGTCATACATGTCTCCCTTGATGTAAATTGTTGTTCGTGGCCAGAAACAACTTCTTCCTATTTTCCATAGAAAAAAAACATATTTGGAAATCTCTTTAGTAGAAGGTAATCTAGAGCTAGGAATACAATATGCTGCTTTATTGTGCTAATCAACCACTACCATGATGGAACATCCATTAAGGATCAGTCTCAAACTTTGATGGGATGGGAAAAAAGCAATGAGAATTGTTTTCTTTTTTATTATTTAATGCTAGAGTAGAGAGAAAATGAATGACTGCATTTACTGGAGGCACTGCAGAAAAAGCTGACGCAAACTGATAAAATTTAATTATTGAGAAAAGGATTAGATTTACCAGGACATAGCTGCATTCATTTTTAACTTCTAGGATCATCTCTGCTTGCCGAGCAATTTTATTGGTTAAGTCCTGTACCGTGTTCTATAACACTTGGGTAGCTTTTCCAAAAATGTAAACATTATGGGATATCTAATTTTTTTTTTTAAAACAAATATTTTGCCTTCAAACTTTTTATGTCAGTATAGATGTTAGTAAGCCAACAGTTTATATTGGTTACACAAACCTCCAAATTCACTTACTTTGAAATCTTTACACCATAGTGATGATACACTGCTAGAATTCAGTGGCCCAAATAAAATTAACAGAGCAGAGAACAACTAGCTAAATGTCCTCAGAACAGCTCAACTAAAAAAGAGAAGACGCACATTACAGAGGACAAAAATGCTTTGCATAGAATGCTAGGTGTTTAGTAGATTATGCTTTCCATACAAGGTTCTACTGGAGGTATAACACTCTGACAGGCTTAGTATATATTTGATCAAGGTTGGTGCTGTGAATCCTGATCATCTTATTTCTGTGAGCAGAGGTAACAGGCATTTTCCTCCCTTCACTTCCTTCACCCTCTGAATTTTTCCACTTCTTTCTTACATTATTGTACCTGAAAATGCTCTGCTCTCTCAAAATTACATTATTTTCAGTGCCACAGATACTTCACCAAATACAAAACTATTTTGCACCTACATAGATCAGTCAGTCTTTTGAAACTTGGGGCCACATTTATGAATATTGTCTAGGTCTAAAACTCACTTCGTTGCCCATAGCATTGATTGATTGCTATAGGCAACAAAGTGAGTTTTAGACCTAGACAGTTTTCATACCTGTGGCCCTTGGTGCTTTACTTAAGGGCATCAAGATCCCCTAATTTCAAAGATTTATTTCTTTCTCACCGATTTGCCCACTGACGCCAAGGCTTCCTTTTAATTCAGCTGGGTGGTGAGCTTAATCATACAATTAAAATTGTCTAAATCCTTTGTAGCACACAAGTCCTCTATTTCCTCAAGATTTAGCTCAAGATTTAAAGAATAAGGGCGGGAGACATCTATGAATTTGCCTTCGACATTTTTTTTGTCGTATATTGCCGGTTCTGTATATGTATGAACAGGAATACAGCCGAAATTGGCACAATGTGCGCCTGACGATACATTTTAATTTGCCAAGGTTTGGTGTGAAAATGCCATACAAAGTTTGGTCCATAACACACTATGCGCCACTTTCATTCATACTGTCATATTATACATTCCTCTATATCTATTTAGAACTGGTGTGTCAGCGCCAAGCTACAAAAATGGTGCATGTGAATTCATAGTTATCTCTCTAAGGTTTTAGTCAGGTGGTTTAGAGTTTCCTATCTACTTCACTCTTTGTACCTGATGGTCTCTGACCACTGCCGGACATGGTTTTACGTCATTAACTATGTTAAACACATAACCAGCATTAGTATTATTAATGACCCTTTCTCCCCCTTCCTTTCTCCACACCATTGATTCAGTATCCAAATATGCTCAGATTTAGAGCAATTGGATGTCTTTTTCCTCCTTTCCTATATTTCACTCATTCATATGATCTTCATAGAGATTCTATCATTCCTCTCTCTGATGATTACATCTCCACATATTTGTATATGCCAGTCATTCCTTGTTCTTGACTTGCTGCTATTCATATCCCCTTGTTTTCAAACTCGGTTATGTTAAACAGTTTACATTATATTAAAACAGATTTTACAGACTTAGGGGGACATGTATGATCGGAGTTTACACACTTTTTCTGGCATATAATGCGCCTCATTGTGCCTTCTTCAATGTTGGACGCACCTAACATACAGTATGTGTTAGGCGCATTAGTCGAAAGCTTCGCTACTTTACAATGTGCCTAACATGAAGGAGCGTGCTGTGGGCATTCTGAGGGCGGGTCTCACCACATTCGAAAACTTCAATGCATGTATGAATGCCGGTCGGCAAAGCGAGGCATATTACAGCTCCGCCAGGCAGAGCTATTTTAATGTGATCTGTCTGAGCCAGAAGTGTCGAAGTTTACACAGCATTTATGAGCACACTTCAGCCACCGACATACATCAGGCACAGTTTACACTGGAAAAAATGTGAAAACGTCAGCTTCGACGCGTTGATCTTCATACATGTCCCCCTTATTGTTATTATTTATTTTAAAACACCATTAAAATTTCCCGGGGTCGTACATTCAAGGGTTTACAACATAAAAAAGTCAAACAATTACATGTCAAAAATAAAGACTAACAACGGTACAGATGAAAGAGTACCCTGCCCATAAAGGCTTACGATCTACAAAAAGAAGAAAAGAAGACGTGGGGGGGCAGACCCTATTTAGGAGTGGGGTAGTGGGTCTAAGAGTTTTGATTATCCCCCCAAACCTCTACCCCATGATTTTCCTTTTTCATCCCCCTTTTTAATTTATTTTTTGATTACCCAGTTTTTTGGGGAATTATTTTATTATTTTATTTATCTATATGAACGATGGGATCCTTTTTTTACTGTGTGAAAAAAAATGTTTGCTGACAAAATTTTTTTTTTACCCCTTTCGCTCAGCCATTTTTTTTCTTTTTTCCTGACAAGCCCCAAAATTTTTTTAAAAAACCCCGACAATTTACTTTGGGAACATAAAAGGGAAAACAGATGCACAAAGTGCGTTTTGCCCATTTATTTTTTCAGTGTCAAATGCCCTTGAATGTAAAATTTTTTTTTGTGTGCCATAAATTGTGTGAAAATTATCGCGGGTTGTCTGAGTGTTTGGGGGTTAAAGGAACTTAGGGCCAAAAATTTTAAAAATTTTCCAAACATTTTAAAAAGGGCAAAGATAGCGGGGAAAAAAAAAAAAAAAAAGAAAAAATCATTAAATAGCATGTCGTGATTTGAAACATGGTATCCCCTTGCTTGGTGGGAAAACCCCAAGGCCAAACAAGCTTTTGGTTTCTGGCTCTTGCTGTATATAAAGAAAGGGTAAAAAACACAAAATAATTTTTAAATTTAACTAGTTTATATTTTTTTTCAATTTATGCATTTTAAGGAAAAATTTTTTTATATTTTTGGGGATTTTAGAATTTTTAAATTAATTTTATATGAAAAAAAATTTTTTTTAAAATTTTAAAAATTTAAAATATTTTGGTAAAGAAAAAATGACTTTTTTTTTATTTTCGTTTTAAATTGAGAAATTTTGGACACTTTTTTTCCCCAAACACAAATCTTCTCGCTTTACTCCTCAGGGCCCGACAACCACATTAAAATTGGCTGCCTTTTCGACAAATGAGCCTATTTTTGCCGAACGACATTCAAATGGTTTTAATATTTTAAAATGTGGGGGGACCACCCCCCCCCAAAAAAAGCCCCTTCATGTTGGCGCATTAAAAAGGTTGGTCTTAAAAGAACAATGCACCTAAAACATTCATTAGGTGCATTAACAATTGTAGCCCCCGGGCTCACTTTGGTGCATTTTTACGCAGGGAAGGGGGGGAAAAACCTGATCATACATTCCCCCCCTTAATGTGTGGAGATAAGTTGCTTAATGGACTTATCTCTCATGGACAAAAGGCGACTTCCAAATTTTCCCGGTCCAACTTTCACTAGGGGTTTTTCCCCCTGAAAACGACCAAACATTTAGAGTAAAAAAATCCTAGGTTTTGCTGTTTAACTTGCAGCATTTCACTTTCCCCATTGGGGCTTTTAAAGTAGCTTACAGGCTTCCTTTAAGAAAAGGTGAGTGAGGTTTCGGAGTGTGATCCCCGCGTAAACCTTTTACATATTACCTTTTAAACAATTAACCCCTTTACCCCATTTGACATACCTGTACATCCAAAAAGTACAAAGGGTATATGGAGCAGGCTCACACACTGAGCATGCTCCATATACGGTGGGTGTTGACTGTTAACCTACAGTCTCTGATTCCTGCTGTTTAACACCCCCTTTTGCTATTTTATAAATAAAACTATTAAAAAAAAAAAAAAAAAAGCACAAAAATATTGTCGTTTCATAAAAAGGTCAAATGTATAAGACAAATCATAATTTATCCCCTATTGGTTTTTACTGAAAGAAAACAATTTTAAACAGGGAAAAAAGGTTTTTTTAGGGGGGTTCCATGTCCCAAAAATTTTTTTTAAAAAAAAGTACTAGAATTAAAAAAAAAACCCAAAAAAAAAACAAAAACAAAAAAAAATACACAAAAGATGAGCCCCCTTGCTCCCCGTTTTCCCCCAAAAAAACTTTAAAAACACCAATAATTTTTGGTCAGAGAAAATGATATATCAGAAAAATGTAAAAAAAATAGATTTTTTTTAAATTTCTAAAGCATAATGAAAATCCTAAACATTTGGTATCTTGGGAATCATATCAACCTGCAGAATGCAGATAACACATCCCAAAAATGTGGGGGTTTCCCAGTACATTATATACTATGGTAAATGGCACCATTAGAAAGTACATCTTACCCTGGGAAATGAAAACCAAAATCTGAAATTAACTGCCACCTGAAGAGATGGATATGAAGTAGAAGTAAATCAAACATAGAAGCAGGAACAGTTTGGCATGGACACATTACAACACTCAAGTACTGTTTGAATTTGGTCTAAAGCCAGATAGTAAAGTAAGATAGCTTTCAATAGCAACAACATTGTCGATCTTAGTTAATGGTAAGCTTAAGGGCAAAAGAGACGCCTCCAGTGGTCAAGTGTAAAGGTCAATCATAAATGGTTCATAGTAAAACAGTAACTAGCAGGGTTTATTTCTCAAAATAAAACATTATCCTGACACAAGGGTGCATTATTACCAAGTTTGCAAGAAAAAAGAAGAGTGCAAATAATATAGCAACGAATATGGCTGGTGCCCGAAATGCACCTGCTGATCCGTAGTGTCATCTCAGTTGGATGTTTTTAATGGAATGGAATAAAAGAATGTGAATTTTATATATGAAGTACTGGCTTCTTGAGTGCTGGAACAAATCTACATCTGCAGACAATCTAGCATGACACTTTGAGCTCTATAGGCAGCTATTACCAATATCACCTACCAATGGAAAAAAAAAATCTGTTCTTCTTGTGGTACTGCTTCATTGAGCTTTGATTTGTGTTGGCTGTAATGTATATTTGCATACTATTGTAAATTTGCAAGTTCATAATAAAGAAAATCAATACTGATTACAATTTACTAATTCACAAAAACTATGACATATTTACAATATATTAGTTTGGACAATACTTTTTTTATGGCTAGATTCTATCACTTAATTTTTAGTATTGTGTTGCAGAGATATTGGTAGATATACCTTTCAGATAATGAGTCCTCATGCAATGATCTGGGAGTAATTCATTCAGCAAACATAACTGTCAAGGTCACATATAAATGAGATTTGGGGGTTTTCAGGCCTTCAGATAAAATTATAATCAGCCATTGTCAATATTAATGAAACCAATTCTATTGAGCTGTCTCTGGAAGGATGATAGAAATAGAAGAGATTTACCATGCATGTCTTACAATAAGACAATTTTACTTGCAGTATTTCTCTTTTTGCATGGTATAAACATAGCTTTAAAAATGCTAAAATGCATATAACATAACATGTTGTGAGAAACTAGATGAAATATTATATGAACTAATATTCTTTCACATGTAAACATTGTTGGATGAACAATAACAAAAACTACAAACCACTAAAAATATTGTATAGGAAATACAGATTTTTTTTTACAACAAAATACTTAAAATAGTGCATTTCTATGAAGAATACTGAAGTACAAAACCATCAGATAAAGCAAGGCACAGAACACAGTCTGGAAAAACTATTAAAGGGCTTTCCTCACCATGCTGTTTCACAGAGCCTGCTCTTCACAGCCAGCATCAGGCTTCTACTTCTTGTGGGTGGTTTTATAGCAGTGATTGGCATTTCAGCTCTGCTATTCCTAGCTTATCCTGTTAGAGTGACATTGGTGATGAAGGTTTTTAACAGTAGGGCACAAAGCTACAAAGCTCTTAACAATTAGGGTGACATGTATGAAAAGGTTTTTCACCCTTTTTCTGGCGTGCAATGCACCTAACTGAGCCCGGGTAGATTTTAAGGCCCCAACGTATATTTAGGTGCATTGTCGTGAGTCAACAAACTTTCGATTGCGCCTGACATGAAAGGTTTTTCGGGGGCTTTTTTGGGGCGTTTTTGGAGATGTTCTCACCACATTTGTAAGATTAACAATAAATGAAAGTGGGGTTTAACAAAAATAGGCACAACTGCTCCGACATCAGACCATTTCATGGATCGTCTGAACCCGAGGATCGTTGAAAGATTTGCTGTAAGGTGCAAAAAAAGTTTAAAAACTTCTCAACTTACAACAGTACAAAATAAAAAGTAATTATTTTAATTTTCAACTGAATAAAAAATTTTAAATTTTTTAAATTTAATGAAAAATGTGATCATATAAAATTAATATGAAAATTATAACCCCCCCAAAATAGAGAAATTCTCCTATAAAATGTATTTAAAATTTTAGAATTTTAAGCATTTTTAAAAAAAACTAAGCACTGATTTTTGTTCAATGTTTTTATTTTTAAAATTTTACTATATAAAATTTAAATTTATTTTTTCAGGTCCAGCACACCACAGGTACCGTTGCTGTGTACCTTTGGTCCTCCAAGCAGATCAGTACCATAGCTACACTATCACCGACATGCTATTCTAATGATTTTCTCATATTTCCAGCCTGTCTATAACCTTAACCCCTTAAGGACCCAGCCTGTTTTGGCCTTCCTGACCCAGGCCCATTTTTTGAAATCTGACATGTGTCCAATTAATTGAGAATAACTTTTTTGACACTTTTACCTAGTCCCATGCGGTGAATCAGAATTGTTTTCTCGTGACATCCATTGTGGCTTAAGTTAGTAAAGAAAATTTTTAGATCACATAACAATCCTAGTTGTGTTTGTGAAAAAAATCAAAATTTCAAGAAAATTTGGAAAAAAATTTCGAATTTTGAAAGTTAGCAAAATTTCATGGGTGCAAGACAGATAATTATTCACCACAAAAACAGTTTATAACTAGCATCTACCATAATGGTCCACTATAAGGTTGGCATCATTTTTTAAA
The DNA here is from genome assembly GCA_025379985.1 of Phyllomedusa bahiana. Classification (NCBI taxonomy): domain Eukaryota; kingdom Metazoa; phylum Chordata; class Amphibia; order Anura; family Hylidae; genus Phyllomedusa; species Phyllomedusa bahiana. The sequence continues at coordinate 15,399 of JAODAL010039085.1, forward strand.
TAAAATTTTTTTTTTGTATTACACCATTAGAGGGCCTTAGTAGAATTTAGTATAATATTCTCACAATTTTCAGAAATTTGCAAATACATATTTTATTAGGGACCACTCCCAGTTCCCATTACCGTGGGACTTTTGAAGGGGGCCATGCCAATGTTAAGTAATAAACCACCCCATAAGTGAGACTAACCCATCAGAGAAACGACTATGACCACCCCTTAGACGTATTTATACAACCAGTTATTTCAAAAAGAGGAAGTTTATAAAATCGCACTACCTTTAGATATTCCCCAACAGAATATTAAAGCAAAGTGGAGGTTATGAAAATAACCGAAAATTTCACTTTTTTTTTATGCCCAGATTTTCAATATATAGTTCCCATTATTCATGTATTATACGGATAGAAAAAAAAAGTGAACAAGTATAAATGCCCCAACTTAGAAATATCAATTTCCCCACCAAGGTCCTGCCCCCGGTTTTAAGAGAGATAACCCCTCCCACCCATATGTGGCCCCCTAGTTCATTATTTGTCTCCTAATCCAAAAGTCCCCACTGAGAAATTCAAGGAGGGACCCACCCAAGCTGACTAATACCTCTGGGGTCTCATTTTCAATAACACCAGATATTTTTAGGTGCCATTTCATGTAATGGGGACAAACCCTAAGGTGCTAAAACAATAATAAACACCCCGCTAAATAGACCACATATTGGAAACTACAAACCCCTTAAGAATAAATCCAGGGTGCACTTGAGTAAAAAGACCCCGACAGGTGATTCACAAATTTTTTTTAGCATAAGCTGTGAAAAGAAAAAAATTTTTTTTTCCAATAATCTGCTAATTATAACCTTAGAAATTTTTCACATATACAAAGGAATCCAGAAAAAAGAAACCGCCCAAAACATTGTGTAAGCAATTTTTCTACCAAGTATGGCAATGACCCTAGCAATGTGGGTGGGTAAAACTGCTTGTTTGGTGCCATGCAAGGGCGTATAGGAGGTGAGCGCTATTTGCTTTCGGAAAGGCAGAATTTTGGTGGTGCCATGTCGCATTTGTCAAAGCCCCAAAGTAGCAGAACAGCAAAACCTTCCAAAGTCGCCCCCATTATGGATTCAACAGTAACCCATCCAGGGATCTCATCTAGGGTGGTACTGTGCCCATTTTGGATGCACAGGTGTTCCATAGTTTTTTTTTAGCATTGGGCAATATAAAATGGGTGGAAAAACGCAGGTTCAGACATTGTTGTTTTTTGAGTTTCCAATTTTTACAGCAATTCGCCGTGCAGTTTAAATGATGTGATAACTTTACTAATGGGGGGTTCGGTACACTACATTGATATAGATTTTATCTAGTTTTTTCTGTTTTAATTTCTTTTACACAGTAGAAATACGTCTATAAAAAATAGGCGTTTTATGTAGTCGCTATTCTGACAGCCATAAACTTTTTTATTATGCTGTGTGCAGAGCTGTGTATTGGCTTGTTTTTTGCGGGATGAGTTGAAGTTTTTATTTGTAACCATTAAGTGGTGTCATATGATTGTATGTTCAAACGTTTTGTATTACAGGTTTTTGTGAGATGTTTTTGAAATACAAAAAACAGCAATCTTGGTAAGTTTTTTTATTTTTTATTTTTTAAGCGTCACTGTAAACGGTATATATGACATGGTAGCTTACTCAACCGTTCAATTAAGTATTACACTGAAACCCAATTTGTATATTTTTTTATGTTTTTAACTGCTTTTATACAATAAAAACCACTTTTATTCAAACAGGAAAATACGTTTTTGGCATCACCATAGTTTGAGAGCCAATAACCTTTTAAATTTTTCTTGCTAAGGAGCTGTGTAAATGGACTTGGTTTTTTTGCGAGAGGAGTAGAACGTTTTTTATTAGTATCATTTTTGGGGGGACTAGAACTTTTTTGAATGCTTTTAAATCCATTTTTTTGGAGGCCAGGGTGGAAGAAAATACTGCAATCCCTAGTAGTGTTTTTTTATTTTTATTTTTAAACAGGGCTCACCGTGCAGTAATCCTTGATAATGTTAGCTTTACTCTTTGGGTCGCTACGATTATGGCGATACCAATTTATATATTTTTTTTTTATGTTGTAGCACTTTAAAAAAAAAAGAAAAATTGTTTTTAGTGAGTAAAACAATATTTATGCAGTTCGCTATCTTCGAAGCTAAACATTTTTTATTTTTCCGTATACATATCTGTTTAAGAACTTTATTGTTTTGCGGGTAATTGACGTTTTTAAGATTGGTACAACCTTTGGAGTTTTATAGGAGTTTTTTGATCGTCTTTTTAATCCATTTTATAGTGCTGGCGGTGATGGTGATGAACTATAAACTTACTTCTGTGTATTGTTTTTTTTTTTTTTTTTTTTTTTTTTATTATAATTAAACGTGCGTTCACCGTACGGTTTTAATTAACTGACAGATTTATAGGGGCAAGGTCCGTTACGCACGCGTCGATACCAATATGGGTACTTATTATAAATTTTTTGATCTTTTTTGGGGCGATTGGCGTTTGGTAAGGTGGAAAAAGGCGTGTACTTATTTTTATTTTATTTTTCGAGTGTTTGTGTATTACTTGTTTTTCACTTTTTTTTACTTTTTTTCACGTTTTTGCACATTTTTATTTTTACTTTCCCCCCATAGGGGATTTGAATGAGAGATCTTTAGATCCTCCATTCAATAGGAATCATACAATAGCTTGTTGCTATGACTGGTTCCTATGACAACTGTCAGTCACAGCCGGGGTTTGGCCCACGGGGCACGGCCGGGCTTTCGTGACTTTCACGGGAAAAACCCCCGGAAGGCATTTTTTTTTGCCTTCCGTAGTCTGAAAGGAAAGGGCAGGGCTGAAAACGGATCGCCCGATCCGTGCGCTGTTTCCCGCCGACAGGCGCAGGGGAGCAAACCCCTCCTGCGTCTCTCTTATTTATTGCAAACAAATGGACCGATAATTAGGGGGTTTATGGGCCCCCCCCCCCCTCCCCCCCGGAGGACCCGGGGGTTCGGGGCCGGGAGGGTGGGGGATGTCAGCTAAAATATACAGCTGACCCCCCGGGGCCGCCCGCGCGAAATCTGCTTTAGGTTCGCGCGATCCTCAGGACGTATCCTTACGTCCGGTGCGTTAACCCCCAAAGGGCCCTGGACGTAGGGAAACCCCCCAAGGTCGTTAAGGGGGTTAAATTTATATGTTAGGCACTTTACTTTTTGGGGCCTAATTACGAAATGCACCTAACACTTAGGGGGAGCAAACCCGAATTTTTACACTAAAAATTTTATAAAACACAAAAAAAACCCACTTCCTTCATACTTGTCACCGTTAATGTTTGTCAGTATCAAAGATAAACAAGATCTTGTGCTGCTAATAAGACACAGGAGAAAGTGATTTCAATTATGAGAATGGCAGTTAAAAGGAGCTCAACAGGACTTTTCTGTCCCAAATTTCCCTTTTTCAACACCCCTTTTCCCCACTGTGACAGGGGGGAAAAAGATAGTTGCCTGTTTCTCCCACTGGGTGGAGCCCTTTCCCTGGTAGAGATGTGCCCCCCAAAGGGCCCTGGGTTTGGGTGGGGGGAGCCAATTTTTATCTGTCAGCAACCCTAGGTTGCGGGAAAAGCGGGATTTTTAGCATGTGATATCCACCTTTAATGGGTTGGTTTTCCCCGGGAAAACCCTGCAGAGGGTGGGGGTGTTCCTGCGCCCCAGGTCTCCGGGTTTCCCTGTGGGGTTTTTGGGGGCCCCCTGGGGAAATGGCTAAAAAAAAACCCCTGTCTTTCCAGGTGATCGGGGGGCCCCGGGCCTGCTACGGGCATTTGTACAGAAGTGGAGCTAGGAGAGCTGGGGGTCCCCCAAGGGTTTTGGGGGAAAGGGCCACAAAGTATACAGTGAAAATACTGGGGAAAGGGGGTTTGGCTGTGTGGTAGGCACAAAAACCTGATAAGAGGGACGGGTTTTTTGAAAAAATCTAGTGGCAGACGGCCTGGGATTTTTTTTTGTGTTTTTGGTTTGTTTTGAAATGCTTTTCGGTGCTAATAAAACTGGCTGAAGCCGGGATAAACTGAAGCCTGTGTCAAACTCCCCATCGTTTTTTACCAAAGAGGGCGTTTTCCCCGTGAGCAAAAACCCCCCAAACCCGGTTCAAGATGGGGGCCCGGGGCAAAGGGTGAGGCTCTACTATGGTGGAGGTTGGGGGCAAAGTTGGCATGGACGGGATACAAAATTTGGCAAAATGTGAAAGTCCCTTTGGGATGCGGGCAGAAAAATTTTTAAAGGGCCAGCACCCTGTTTTTCCGGTGAAGCAAACGTTGTTGTGCTGCCTGCATATAAAAAGGGAAATTATCAATCCCCTTGGGGCGGGCAATTCCCCCGCTAAAAGGGAGGTTTATGGCGAAACTTCCTCGAAATTTCCCAAGCGGGCTTTAAGGCCTGTGCCGCGGAAATCCTTTCGCATACGCGGCAAATTAAAGGGAAGGGGGACGGCTAAACATTTCCCCAAGGGGCCCGGTACAGAAAGCGGGGGCTACAAGGCCAGGGCGGCTTTTCCAAGAAAAAAGCCAATTGGGTACCCCTCCCAGCAGGAGAAACCCCCAAAACCTACGGAGGGGAAGGGGGTCCTTGAAAGGGGCCGTTACCAAGGGCAACCGCCTCAAGAGGGGAGAGCACTGCTGGGGTCCAGCCAAGGAAAGGGGGGGGGGTTGGGGGGGGGGGCCCAAAACCAAAAAACAGTGGAGTTGCTGGTAGGGGGGGGTAACACTGTTGGTGGATCTGCCGTCCCCAAAGGGGTTTCCAGGGTGAAACCCTGACATCATCCCTTTTGTAAAGGGACCCACCAAAAACCCGGGTAAGGCCGTTGAACTTTGTTTTGACATTTGTTGGGGGATGCCAACCATATTCTTGGGGTATGTGGGGAAACCCCAAAAGTAGGTTTGTGCGGGGCAGTGATTTTCCCCTACTTCTGGCAGCTGGGGAGATGGCGAGGGGGCCAGGCAAAGCGGGAGGGTTTTTCCCTGTGATTTGCCCCCTTTAAAAATGGGTGTTTGTGCAGGTTTAAAGAGCCAGAAAAAATCCCCCCAGGAAGGTCCCAAAGGGAAGGTGGATTTTGGGGGGAAAAAATTTGGGTGCCCAAAAAACTGTTACCAAGTGAAAAAGTCCAAAGAGCATTAAAAACGGGCTCCCCGGGGGTTTTTGGAAAAAATCTTCAGGACTTTATTTTTTATGATGCGTTAAAAGGGGGGGTCTTTTTGGAAAAGTCACAAATTTGGATTAAAATTTACCTCTAAGAAGTGCTCAACTATTATCTGGGGAAGGGGGGAGGGTAGCTGGCTTCCAGAGTCCAGATGCGTAATGGGGAAAAAAGCTGCTAAAGAAAGGGGGGTGTGGGTCAGGAGGGGCCCTGTGTAAAATTTTGCTTCAAAGCAGGGGCCCCGCCCCACCCTGTAGACCCGAAAAAGGGCCTCAGGTGCCCCTGGGGAGGTTTTTGGATAATAGGGCTATGGGGTATAGCAGAAATTTGTGTCCTGGGGTGCCTGACAATAAGAGCGGGGGTTTAAAACCTACAGACCCCAGGGACTCATGTGGTTGCCCCTGGAAAACAAGGTGGCCTCTGCATCCCCATTTGGGGAAAACCCGGGTTGAAATGGTGCGCTACAGCTGTTGTGAAGTGCCCGGGAGCCCCATTTGGGGTGGTGTCTGCCAGTGCCCCCGCGCACTGTGTATACCTGATTGTAGCCTGCAATTTGCAGGAAAAAGTGGACCCGGGGGATTGATGGCCCCCAAGTTCTGGGGGACGCTGGGGGGCCAGAGGGGACCCCTTCATTTTTTCAAGGGGGGCAGCCTGGAAGGGAATCTGGGGGCCCTGGGAAATAAATTCGTTTCCTACAAATGTGTGAGGAGACAAATTTTAAAATTGGGGGTGTGCCGGGACATGGGTTTTATCCCGGGCCGGGTAAGACCCGAGATTTTGGATGAAAATCCCTGTGTAAGGGGGAACATGTCGAGACCCTGTAGAAATTTGGGTTTCCCTTTTTTGCTCTATAGTTACTGTGTTCCCGTAGTTTTTACTGCCATGGTCACAAAAAATGCAGAAATTGGAAGGGGAGGGTTTAAAACCCCACAGGGCTGGGTGAAATGCTTAAACCCCTTGTGAAGGAGGTGAGGGGGTTTTTAAAATCCCCAGATGATAAAAAGTGCCTGGTTTGAGGCAGCGGAAAAATTTTTCCCCCCCAAGGGGGTTATGAAGGCGGTAGAAACCCTTTTCCCAAAAAGGGGGTTTTGTACACTCCCCAGGCCATTTTATTAGTTTAACCCATGCTAGTAAAGGGTTAAACCCCCCCTTTTTGCCTTAAAGAACTGCCTAAAATTTTTCGTGGCATAGGTTCCACAAGGTTTTTTGCAACGATCCAATTGGGTCCCAAGGGGCCCAAAAGGGGGAGTCCCAAGAAAATTTCCCCCACCCAGAAAACCCCCCACCACCAGCCTGAACCGGGGTAAAAAGGCGGGATGGATCCTTGTTTTCATGTTGTTGACCCCAAAAATTCTGCCCCTACCATCCGAATTTTCCAGCGGAAAATTTTGAGATTTCCATAAACCCAGGAAAGGGTTTTTCCAATCTTCAAAATGTCCAATTTCGATGAGCTTGGGCAAATTGGAGCCTCTTTTCCCTGTTCTTAGCTAAAAGGGAAGTGGCACCCGGTGTGGGCTTTTTGCTGCTTTTACCCATTGCCTCAAAGTTCGCCGTACTGTGCCCTTAAAAGATGCTCTTCGCCCCACCTTGGGTTTAACCCGGGGGGCTTTTGAGTCACTGTTTTCCCTTTTTATCCGCTCGAAAACCCGTCTGCCCTTTTCCTTTTAACCCCGGCATCAACAAGGGATTTCCGCCCACAGGGGCGCTGCCACTGGATGTTTTTTTTTTTTTCGGGGCCCTTCTCTGTAACCCTAGGTTTGGGTTTTGCGTGGGAAAAACCCAGGGGAACAGCAGTTTCTGAAAAACTCAGACCAGCCCTTCTGGCCCAAAAACCATGCCCCGTTTTAAAGGCATCCGATCACCTTTCTTTTCCCCCTACTGATGCTCGGTTTGAACTGAGGAGATTTTTCTTTTACCATGTTTTACATGCCAAAATTTCAATGAGTTGCCGCCATGTGATTGGCTGAAAAGAAAATTAAGTGTTAACGACAGTTGGGGCAGGAAAACCCAAAAAATTGGCCCTGAGTGTATGTTCTGTGGTTTTTTGGCGACCTACAGGGGGGGGCCATTTCAGCCATACACTGCTACAGTATTGAGGGTTTAAAAGTGTCCTGAGTTGGGCCCAAGTGAACACAGCCAATTTTTGGTTAAGTGGGGATCACAAGAAGGGTGGCCGGGGATGCTATTTGACATCCCATTTTTAAATTTTTTCTGCCCTTGACCCCAGCTCATTGTGTGAATTTGAGGTTCAGAAAGATGCAGGAGTATCCAGAGAGAACTGAGAGTTTTCCCCTTTGGGAAAAGGTCAGGGGGATGTGAAAAGAAACAATTTCCCCCCATTTAAAGCGAGTGTCTGCTTTCAGAAAGCGCCAGGGGAAAGTGTCATGGAAATGTGCCCCTGGGCCCCGGTGAGGGGGGGGGGCCCGGTAAAGGTTTCCCCATGGAAAAACCCAAATTTTTATAGATGTTGCCCCAAAGGTGACGCTGAAACCATTAGCAGGGCCCGCTGATTTTGGTGAGGGGTTTTTTTTGGGAGAACATGCAGAATTTTTTTCTCCCTTGAAAAAATTTTAAGCCTTCCCAAATGGGCACCACAAGTCAAATAACCCGTGGGAGGCTGTAAAAATCCATGTGGTGCCAGCAAACCCCGTAAATCAAGCAAGGGGGTGCAGGGAAGAGAGCCAACAGAAGGTGAATGGATCTTTTTTGTGGGGGTGAGTCAAGGGTAAAGGAGGGCCAAAGCGAGTCCCTTTAATTAAAACTCCCCCCTGTAAAGAGGCGGAGGTTATCAGAAGGGTCCCCTAGATGTAGGGGTGGTTGCAATAACCCTGCGATCTTTTACCAACCCCGGGTTTTGGGTGGCACAGGGAAATTTGTCCAGAGTGGGGGGCTAGTCCAGAGAAAAATTATAAAAAAGGGGGAGTAACACTAAAAAAGGGAAGGGGAAAGGTTAGTGAGGGGCCAGAGGACCCTTTGGGGGTAAAAGAAGTTTAGGTCGCATTGTATTTTTGCAGACAAAGAGGTTTGTAGGGGGTTTGGGGTTTAGGGGCATTCAAGTGGCCCCTGGTTTAATAGAGACCCCGAGAAATGTTCTGTCCTTACAATTCTGGTAAACCCTTTTAAGGTTTTCTGGGGCCCAAAACCGGGGCCTCTTGTGTTTTGGGGACCCAAGAAAAGTAAAAATCTGCCCCCAAAGGGGGACAATTTCCCAAAATTTGGGCCCGGGGGTGTAGGCAATCTACAAGGTTTGATTGCGCTGGGGAATGAGGTGGTTTATTTTTTTGGAACCCTGTGATGTCAGCTTTTGGGCTGTGGGGGGACCTCCTTTTAGTAGACGTGAAGGGTTTGGGGACAACTATAGTTAAAAGGGGAGTAACTGTCCCGTTGCCCAAAGGGGTTTGAGGGCATGGTATGAGGCCCAAAAATTTAGTTGTATTTGGAAACCCTTTTGTCTCTGCCCCTGGGTTGTTTGGGAAAAAATGTTGCCCCAAAATAAAAGCTTTGACCCCCGGGGGGAGCCTGGGCAATGTGAGGGAAAGCCTACGGGCTTTTCAGAAAGGGGGGGGTATGTGACAGAGGGCAAAAAGTAGTTTTCCTGTTTCTGCCACAGGGGGGGTGTCCTGGGAAGCGTGGGCCCCCAAGGCCTGGGTTGGTTGGGGGAGCCCATGGTTATTTTGTCACCCCACTAGGTTTCGACAGCTGTAAAGTACATGGCTGTTTTTTCCAGCCATTTAAAAAAGGGTTGGCTTCCCCGGGAAAAGCTGCAGATGGGTTTGGCTGTTTCCCCCCCGTCCCAGGTTCCCCCGGGTTTCCCTGTCGGGGTTTTTTGGGCCCGTTCCCCCGGGGTGGGGTAAAAAAAAAGCCTGTCTTTCCAGGGGATCGGGGGGCGTGGCCTGCTACCTGGCAGTGTAGCAGGGGAAATGGAGCTGAGAGAGCTCGGGGGCCCCCAGAGGGTTGGGAAAGCCCCCAAAAGTATACAGTGGGGAATTCTGTGGTATGGGGGGGCTGTGTGGTAGGGACAAACCCCCCAGTAGAGAGGGACGGTTTTTTTTAAATCTAGTGGCTAGCGGCCTAGGGTTTTTATTTGTTTAGTTTGTTTTGTTTGCTTTTTTGGTGCTAATTAAAAATGGGCTGAAGCCAGGGTAAACGAAGGGCCCGTGCAAAATCCCCCTCCATTTTACCAAAGGGCGGCGGGTTCCGTAGTGAAAACCCCCCGAAACCGGTTAAAAGGGCGGCCCCGGGCGAAGGTGAAGGGTCTTCACCCCTTTTAAAGGAAAATTTAACATGTTATGCAAAACTTTTTAAATCTTTATTCTTCTTTTTCATAAATGAATAAGATAAAACCAAATACTTGTACAGTTTAGAATGTCTGTAGCTCAAACGTAAGAAAGAAAGGGCCAGTTCTTTCGAAACGTCACATCAACAGGTGTGTGACGCCCGCTTGTTCTGTAGCTACTTACTAACTACATGGCATTCCATGGACTTTTCAGCTTATACTTTTGAGGAACTACGGACATTCTAAACTGTACAGGTAAGTGGTTTTATCCAATTCAGGAAGAGGAAAGACTTAAACAGGAGAAAGTGATGTCACCATTCTGACCAGGGCTGTTAGAGCAGAGAGAAGTGTTTGGCAAGTTGGGAAACCACAGTAAGCAAGCAGGAGAAAAGAACTGCTCTAACTCTGAAATTAGATAAAATCAGAACAGCAATGTGTTTGGTAATAGGCTTTATTTACCTTTGCCCACCTGTTTAAAGATAATTAACGTGGTGCTGGTAAAAAAGCAAGGCATCAGACAAAATGTCAATGTAGTGACACATCAATACTATGAACACTTCACTAAAAGCAATGGCTACCACTGTGAATGCTTAATGAAGGATTAAAGGTTACATAAGACTTTCTCTGTTGCAACAAAGAAAGTCTTACACCTAGACAGTTTTCATACATGTGGCCCATAGTTTGTAAGGTTGAAAAAAGAAAGACATCTATACAGTTCAGCCTATTGTGCTATAGTGTTGATCCAGAGGAAGGCAAAAACACTCATAAGGAAGAAGTCTGTTGTCCTAATTTTAGAGAAAAATTCATTCCTGACTCCAATCTGGCAATCAAAATAAATCCCTGGATCAATGACCATTCTGCAGAATCCTAATTACTATAACTTGTTATATTATTACTAGAGATGGGCGAATTGATTCTAACGAAGTGGAATTCGTTTAGGATTTCAGGAAAACTTCGGTTCGGAACGAAGTCGAACTTTGGGGTACTTCGCGTGAACGAAGTGTGCTTTTCATTGATAAAATGGCTGCGAGCACTTGGCGCTACATGGGGCAAAGCACTCTGGGAGGAAGAAGAGCATAGTCTGCATGACATGTGCAAAGATGAAGCCAATCAGAGACCGGCGGGATTCTGTGACGTCACCGCAATATATAAGTCCGGACGCGACGCTGGGAGCTTATACCGCTCTCACTGTACTGATTAGAGAAGGTGCTGCCGCGGCTGCTTAGGATAGCTGATACTAAAGAACTCATTTTTATAAGGCGATTTTTGGGGGGTGTCACAACTTGTCTCAGAGACTGCTTCTCTTAACGTTCTATTTCTGATTTTGTGGGGTATTGGATCTGAAGTCCCGTGTGTGTCCAGTGCAGCTGCATATACATTTTAATGCTATCTGCTCACAGCACATTGAATATCCAAGGGTGATCTAAGACTGTTCCTGTTGTATTCATTTAAAGAAACAGTGTTTTTACACTGAAAATACCACTTAATTTTTGTCTGCTCAATTCTTTTGCGCAATTTACATCCAGGGGTTAATTAAGCATTGTTCTGCTGTTGTGGTGACTAAAATAAACTGTCTTGTTCACCGGCAAAAAATACATTTTTCCTGTAGCATAATTCATAAGCGAAGGTTAATTACAAGTTTTCCTCTTGCTGTGTAGCATAAAATACACGCCATTGTAACACGGTACAAAGCTCGTAGTTTTTGGTTGCTCAATTCTTTTGCGCAATTTACATCCAGGGGTTAATTAAGTGTTGTTCTGCTGTTGTGGTGACTAAAATAAACCATCTTTTTCACCGGCAAAAAATACATTTTTCCTGTAGCATAATTCACAAGCGAAGGTTAATTACAAGTTTTCCTCTTGTTGTGTAGCATAAAATACACGCCATTGTACCACGCTACAAAGCTCGTAGTTTTTGGTTGCTCAATTCTTTTGCGCAATTTACATCCAGTGGTTAATTAAGCGTTGTTCTGCTGCTGTGGTGACTAAAAGAAACCGTTTATTTCACCGCCAAAAAATACATTTTTCCTGTAGCATAATTCACAAGCGAAGGTTAATTACAAGTTTTCCTCTTGTTGTTTAGTGTAAAATACAAGCCATTGTAACACGCTACAAAGCTCGTAGTTTTTGGTTGCTCAATTCTTTTGCGCAATCTACATCCAGGGGGTCATTAAGCGGTGTGCTGCTGTTGTGGTGACAAAAATAAACCATCTTTTTCACCGGCAAAAAATACATTTTTCCTGTAGCATAATTCACAAGTGAAGGTTAATTACAAGTTTTCCTCTTGTTGTGTAGCGTAAAATACTGGCAGCGAAGAAATGGGACCAATATCCCCTGCTTTTTGCAGTAGGCGGCAAAGTGTAGATGTTGAGAGTGGCATGGGAAGTCATGTTGTGAGGGGTCAGCCTCTGCATACCAAGACCGGTGATGAGGACAGCAGTGACGATGAAACACAAATAGATGATGATGTAGCCGAATGCACTTGGGAGCCGGGTGAAGCAAGGGCTTCGTCATCGTCAGGAGAAGAGGGCGTCAGCTTGCGCATCAGGCAGCGATGCAGCTAGCAAGTGGGTTGTGTGGCTGTGAGTCAGCAGGGTAGCAGCAGTGTGAGGTCAGGAGCCAAGCGGCTACGGGGTAGAAAACCCGCTTCGCAGGTCCAAGAAAGTAGCGGCACAGGGGCTCAGCGAGGCAGCGGCGGTAGTAGTCACTCAGTGCAGAGCGTTGACAGTAAAATCAGCTACTCGGCGGTGTGGCAGTTCTTTGCTAAGACACCGGAGGAGCCGAATATGGGTATATGTAGAATCTGTGGGCAGAAAGTGAAGCGTGGCCAGGGAGCTCACGTTGGCACAACGGCCCTGCGTCAACAGATGCAGCATCACCATCCGGTGGCCTGGGAGAAACGTGGTTCAGATGTGGTGGTCCATCCTGCCGCTGCAGCAGCGGCCAGTGGCACGTATGCCATTGCAGCCAGTCAAAGCTTCACCACCTCTGCAGAAGGGAGCTGTTTCTCTTTGCCATCATCTCCCAGTCCAGATGTTCCTGCTCCTCGCTACTCATGGCGCCAGCAGTCGTTCAGCGAGGAATTGCAAAGAGACAACAGTATGCGTCCAACCATCCTAAGGTGCAGCAGCTGACCGTGCTCCTGTCCAAGTTGTTGGTACTGCAGTCCCTCCCTTTCCAAATGGTGGACTCTGCACCATTCAGAGAACTAATGGCTTGTGCCGAGCCGAGTTGGAGAGTTCCAAGCCGTAATTTCTTTTCCAAAAAGGCTGTACCAGCACTTCATAAATATGTAGAACAGAAAGTGGGCCAGTCCTTGAGCTTATCGGTTTGTTCCAAGGTGCACGGCAGCGCAGACGTCTGGAGCTGTAACTACGGTCAGGGCCAGTACATGTCCTTTATGGCCCATTGGGTGAATGTGCTTCCTGCCCATGCACACCAACAACTTGGACAGGAGACGCCGCTTTCTCCTCCACGTTGTCAAACTGCGGCTCCTGCGCCAATGTCCAGCTCCTCCTCCTCCACCACAACCACCACCATCTCAGCCTCCACAAGTGTTGCTCCATCATACCACTTGTGTAGGGCACAGCGGTGTCACGCAGTTCTACACCTGGCTTGCCTCAGCGAACGAAGTCACACAGGGGAGGAACTGCTCAGCGTCATGCAGCAAGAAATCGATGTGTGGCTTTCTCCGCGCCAACTGCAAATCGGAACCATGGCGACGGACAATGGGAGGAACATGGTGTCCGCGCTGCACCGAGGAGGGATGGTCCATGCGCTCTGCATGGCGCATGTGTTCAATCTGATTGTGAAAAAGTTCCTGAAGTCTTCCACCGATCTTCAGAAGATTCTGAAAATGGCCAGGAAACTGTGCATGCACTTCATCCATTCCTACAAAGCCAGGAACACCCTCCTCGAATTGCAGCGGCAGAACGGCCTCCCCCAACACACTCTGATATGCGATGTTTCCACCCGCTGGAAATCCAGCCTGTACATGTTGGACCGACTGTATGAACAGAGAAAAGCCATTAATGATTTTTTGATGATCCAGGTGGACAGGAGTACTCCCTGTGTAACTTTGATGTCAGCCAGTGGCAGCTTATGCGTGACATCTGCCGTTTGTTGAGGCCATTCGAGGAGGCCACGTTATTTGTCAGTCGCCAGGACTATGGGATGAATAACGTCATTCCACTGCTTCATGTCCTGGAACAGATGCTGAAAAATCTGTCTGGGCAGGGGACTGGAGATGTGGCCACATGAGTCCGGTGGGGACTGAAATGGAGGAGGAGGAGGAGGAGGAGGAGGAGGACATTGGAGCAGAAGCATTGTCTGGTGAAATGAGTGGATTTTCTACCCAGGTGACAAGAGAGGAGGAGCAGGAGCAGCTGGAGGAGGTAGATGGAGATGAGGAAGACGAGGCAGATGACCCGCAAGCACCGTGGCAGTATACAGTGGAGATGGAGGCAGGGAGCCCCTCGGAGTCACTTGTGCAGATGGCCCGCAGCATGCTGATTTGCCTGGCTAGTGACAGCCGAATAGTCAGCATCCGACAGAGGGATGACTTCTGGCTCTCCACCCTATTGGACCCTCGCTACCGGTCCAAATGGGAGCCTTTTTCCCAGCTATTGAGAGGGAGGACAATCTCAAATACTATAGGGAAATCCTCCGTAGTCAGTTGGCTGCTGCCTATGTGCGGCATCGTCCCTCCTCTGACAGGTCTGACCGGGGGGTTCTTCAGCACTCACGTACTACTGCCGCGGCTGCTGGGGGAAGGTGTGGGGGCGGGTAAGAGCAGTTCCAGCTCCATCAGCAGCAACCTAAGTCTGGAGTCACTCATGAGCAGCTTCCTTCACCCACCTAATGAGGAGGGCAGTTGCCAGCAGCAGGACCTGGAGCAGACCCTGAACTAAAAGGTGGTGGCCTACTTGGACAGCACTCTGCCACCCCAGTTAGAAGATCCGCTGGACTACTGGGCAGCCAAACTGGATGTGTGGCCGCAACTTGCCGAGTTTAAAATGGAGAAGCTGTCCTGCCCGGCAAGTAGTGTGGCATCAGAACGGGTGTTCAGTGCGGCGGGGGCCATCGTTACCCCAAGTAGAACCCACCTGTCCACTGGAAATGTGGAACGACTGACCTTTGTCAAGATGAATCAGGTGTGGATCGGCCAGGATTTTCACACACCAATGCCTTAGGCGTCAGACTACATCAGCCATGACGCCTCACCCAAACTGTAAGAAATGAGTCTGGGTTCAAACTACCTGCCTCAGCCACTATTCTGATGCCGCCACCCGCCTGATGCCACACATCTGCTGACAGTTTCTCCATCTGCCACCAACCATCTTTACCAGGGACTGGTATTGCCATCCACCTCCACACTCTGTCATTGTGCCACTTTATGAATAGTGTTGAGCGATTATTATCGACAAAGTTGAAATCTGCACAGTTTTTATGGTGATCGGATTTTTTAGATCCTGCGATAATTTAGGTTAAAATCTGTGCATCATCTCTTAAGATCGCACCAATTTCGGCGCTTCCTGTAATTTTGGCGGCCAGCAAATCAGCTTACAGAATAGAGCAGGGTGAGATGTGTGTGCGACGTCATGACTGGGATGTGTATGGTTGCGATTGGCTGGAAAAATCACATGACCTCGTTTTACATAGAACAGCGTTTCCTGTTCAGCCTCAGTGTCTCTCAGCATCTCAGAGCAAAAGGACGTGCGCTCTGCTTGTGTCCAAACAGCTCAGCGAAATTATTATATTTCTTCACAGAGAAACCTCTACTATTAGCTGTGATCCTTACAATTTAGTTAGATTAGAGATTGGAAGATTTTATATAGTTAGGTAGCGAATTTTAAAGGAGCATCTACTGCTGTAAAGTCACGGGGGGGGAGCGGAGGGAGGGCCCCCACGGGCGAACACAGACAAGCTCTATAAAGAATACTGGATAAAGTTCACCAAGACTTAGTGTAGACATTGCAATAGCTTTATTGAAATATTTCCTGGATATTGGGCAGCCTGAACTTATAGGATACACATCTTTTCTAGTAACTGCAGGTCTCTTTGTTAGGTGCAAAACTCCACTTTTATTATCAGTATACATTTCAGATAGGTGTTCATTTTCATTCCACCTTTGTTGATATATCCACCTTGTACTTAAATTAGAATCCAGCAAGTCAGCACAGGTTGATAGGTGCCAAAAAATCCCCTTGTAATATCCGAATAAATTCAGATATGTTTTTTTTATTTGGCGCTTAACTACAGGTTTTTTCATTGAGGCACCTTTCACTTAATTGTGAATACTGCAATTTTGTAGTCACCACAGGTGAATTGATAGGTGCCAAAAAATACCTTTTATTATCCGAATACATTTCAGATACGTGTTTTTTTGTCACGGTTTAGGTCACGGTTCCCTGCCTTGGGCCGTCGGCGTGTCGTGCCTTCCTGTGCTTTCCTATCCTGTCCTGTTCTGTTGCTTCCTGGGGTCCTGTGTGTGCTCTGTTCCTCTTAGGGCGTGCGCGCTGCAGCTTCCTGCCTTTACCTCTGACCCCTGCCTATAAGAGGAAGTTCCTGCCTCTGCTCTGGGTCAGTTCATTGCAGTCTGTTGCAGTCTCAGCTGCTTCCCATCTTGACTCCTGCCAGCATATCAGGTCTGCTGTTGGAGCCCTTTAACCCCGGGAGATGCGGGCCCAGTGTCTTTTTTCATCTGAGCTCCTGGCCATCCTTTCCGTTGTGTCTGTGTCTCCTGTATCCTGCCGTGTTCATGCCCTATATGTGCTCTCCTGTTCCTGCCGTGTTCCCTGGTCTGTACCTGATGTGTTACCCGTCCAGTTCCTGCCGTATCCTGTGGTGCTATGTGTACGTTTAACCCTCCTGTATCCTGCTGTACATGTTCCTGTTTTCCTGTATTCCACCGCCTGGATTCCTGTCTTGCACCCCGGCTGTCACTGCAGGTACCCACGTCAGGGGTAGTGACCTGGGGGTCCGCAGCCAAGTCCATCCCCCCTTTGCGGCAGGCTCTGGCAAAGACCGGGGGCCCCCTTAGACTCCATCCCTGGCGTGGTCCTCCAGCTACCACCTTGCCTGCGGTGATCACAGAGGACCACACCCATGTCAGCGGTCGGCGCCTCGGCATACGTCTGTCAGCGCCGCCCCGTTACAGTTTTGAACTGACCATGGACCCCGCCAGGGTGACCCTGCCCTCATCTAGAGCGTCTGCACCCGTTGCCTGGCTCATGGTCCACCCAGAGTGTCTGTCTGTCTGTCCGCTGGCTCATGGTTCACCCAGTGTGTCAGTATCCCTGTCCGCTGGCTCATGGTACGCCCAGAGTGTCAGTATCCCTGTCCGCTGACTCATGGTACGCCCAGAATGTCAGTATCCCTGTCCGCTGGCTCATTGGTCGCCCAGGTGTCAGTATCCCTGTCCGCTGGCTCATGGTACGCCCAGAGTGTCAGTATCCCTGTCCGCTGGCTCTGGTCGCCCAGAGTCTCAGTATCCCTGTCCGCTGGCTCATGGTACGCCCAGAGTGTCAGTATCCCTGTCCGCTGGCTCATGGTTTGCCCAGAGTGTCAGTATCCCTGTCCGCTGGCTCATGGTTTGCCCAGAGTGTCAGTATCCCAGTCCGCTGGCTCATGGTTTGCCCAGAGTGTCAGTATCCCTGTCCGCTGTCTCATGGTTACTCCTGAGTGTCAGTATCCCTGTCCGCTGGCTCATGGTACGCCCAGAGCGCCCGTTGCCTAGCTCATGGTACGCCCAGAGCGCCCGTTGCCTAGCTCATGGTCCAGCCCTGAGTGTCCGTCTGTTGCCTAGCTCATGGTCCAGCCCAGAGTGCCCGTTTGGCCTAGCTCATGGTCCAGCCCTGAGCGCCCGTTTGGCCTAGCTCATGGTCCAGCCCAGAGTTCCGTTTGGCCTAGCTCAGGTCCAGCCCAGAGCTTCGTTTGGCCTAGCTCATGGTCCACCCCAGAGCACCCGTTTGGCCTTGCTCATGGTCCAGCCAAGACACCGTTTGGCCTAGCTCATGGTCCACCCCAGGCCCCCAATTTGCCTAGCTCAAGGTCCAGCCCTGAGCACCGTTTGGCCTAGCTCATGGTCCACCCCAGAGCACCCGTTTGCCTAGCTTATGGTCCAGCTCAGAGCACCCGTTTGGCCTAGCTCAGGGTCCACCCCAGAGCATCCGTTTGGCCTAGATCATGGTCCCGCCCTGAGCGTCCGTCTGTTGCCTAGCTCATGGTCCCGCCCTGAGCGTCGTTTGTTGCCTAGTCATGGTCCCGCCCTGAGGCCGTCTGTTCCCTAGCTCATGGTCCCGCCCTGGGTCGGTCTGTTGCCTAGCTCATGCTCCCGCCGGGGTTCCCCCCCATTTTGGTTTGTGCCCCGTTTGTTTCCTCCCGTGCATTCCTTATCTAGGTTTTTCCCTATACTGGCTATTTTTCAGCCCCTACCTTGGTTTTTGGGGTTTTCCCCCGTAGAAGTTGCGGGGCCCCCGACCTATGTGGAATGCCATGTTTGTGATTTGGAGGGGTAGGGAGGGGGCTTTGAGGGGGGGGGTTACTGTCACTGTTCACGCGGGTTCCCAGCCTTGGGCCCTCGGCGGTTCGTGCCTTCCTGTGCTTACCTGTCCTGTCCTGTTCTGTTGCTTCCTGGGGTCCTGTGTGTGCTCTATTCCTCTTAGGGCGTGCGCACTGCAGCTTCCTGTCTTTTAGAGGTTACTTGTCTCTGTCTACTTCCTCTTTACTTCTGACCCCTGCCTATAAGAGGAGGTTCCTGCCTCTGCCTGGGTCAGTTCATTGCAGTCTGTTGCTGTGTTCAGCTGCTTCCCATCTTGAGCTCCTGCCAGCATCTCAGGTCTGCTGTTGATGTCTTTAACCCCTGAGATGCTGGTCCAGTGTCTTTGTCATCTGAGCTCTTTGCCGTCCGTTTCCCTTGTGTCTGTGTTCCTGTATCCCGCCATGTTCCTGTCTGTATGTGCTCTCTGTTCCTGCGTGTTCCCTGGGCTGTACCTGATGTGTTACCCGTCCCGTTTCTGCCGTATCCTGTGGTGCTTGTGTACTTTTAACCCTCCTGTAAACCTGCTGTACATGTTCCTGTGTTCCCGTATTCCACCGCCTGGATTCCTGTCTTGCACCCCCGGCTGTCAACCCCAGGTAGCCCGTCAGGGGTAGTGACTGGGGGTCCCGCAGCCAAGTCCATTCCCGCTTTGCGGCGGGCTCTGGCGAAGACCAGGGGCCCCTTAGATCCCTCCCCGGCGTGGTCTCCAGCTACCACCTTGCCTGCGGTGAGCACAGAGGATCCACACCCGGATGTCAGCGGTCGGCACCTCGGCATTCGTCTGTCAGCGCCGCCCCGTTACATTTTTCACTTTGGCGCAGGCCAGCTTTGTTGATAGATCTACTTTGCAGTTAAATTTTAATCCAGCAATTTTGTAGTCACCACACGTGTATTGATAGGTGCCAAAAAATACCTTTTATTATCCGAATACATTACAGATACGTGTTTTTTACACTTTTGCCCAGTCCAGATTTTTTGATAGAGCCACCTGGCAGTAAATTTGAATCCCGCAATTGTGTAGTTACCACAGGTGCATTAATAGGTGCCAAAAAATACCTTTTATTATCCGAATACATTACAGATACGAGTTTTTTGACTTTGGTGCACTACAGCTTTGTTCATTGAGGCACCTTGCACTTAAATGTGAATCCAGCAATTTTGTAGTCACCACAGGTGAATTGAAAGTTGCCAAAAATCCTTTGTATTATCCGAATAAATTTCAGATACGTGTTTTTTTACTTTGATGCCCCTCAGCTTTGTTCATGAGGCATCTTTTCACTTAAATGTGAATGCAGCAAATTTTTTAGTCACCACAGGTGAATTGAAAGGTGCCAAAAATACTTTTATTATCCGAATACATTACAGATACGTGTTTTTTGCACTTTTGCCCAGCCCAGATTGGTTGATAGAGCCACCTTGCAGTTAAATTTGAATCCCGCAATTGTGTAGTCACCACAGGTGAATTGATAGGTGCCAAAAATACCTTTTATTATCCGAATACATTCAGTAGTTTTTTTTTTTACTTTGGGCATAAGCTTTGTTCATTGAGGCACCTTGCCGAAATGTGAATCTGCAATTTTTTTAGCACCACGGTAAATTGAAAGGTGCCAAAAATACCTTGTATTTTCCGAATAAATTTCAGATAGGGTTTTTTTTTTTATTTGGCCCCTAAGCTTTTTTTCATTGAGGCACCTTCACTTAAATGTGAATGCAGCAATTTTGTATCACCACGGGTGAATTAAAAGGTGCCAAAAATCCCTTTGTATTATCCCGAAAATTTCGATACGTTTTTTTTTTAATTTTTGGCGCAGGCCAGCGTTGTTGATAATCTACTTTGCAAATATTTGAATCCAGAAATTTTTGTTTTGATTGGGGATTTGAAAATAGCTGTGATTTTCCGTCTTTTAATAAAGACTTTCCAAAATTTTCCATACCTTCTCAAATTTGTATATTTTGAACATGGAGCGAAATTCAGGTGGTAAGCGAGCAAAGAGGGGGGTAGGCATGGGGGTAGAGGTACGAGAGAAGGTGCCCCTTTCCAGTGCTGGCACAAACGCATGCCAGGTTCATCATTGCAGGCCGTCAACCCTGTCTCGTGGGTCAGGGCCCTGTGATTCAGTAAGAACACGTCGCCAATCGTCCTTCAGTGGTTAATGCAACCGCTTCCCGCGTCTTACCTCCTCGCCTCCCCTCCGGCCACAAATGTCGCATCAGCATCACAGCATCCCCCAACAGAAACAGCCCCAAAAGCAACTCTGTACCCACCATTGTGGAAATCCCTTTTCTGAAGACCTCTTTGGACAAAAATTTCGGTTGGGTCAGAAGGATGTTAAAAAATCAAGACCCAAAAAGGATGATTTTTCTTGCTCTAGCCCGTTACTGTGCCCTAGAGGAGGAGAAGGAAGCCGGCAATGTCAAAAAAACCCGGGCGGTCGGCAACCCCCTTGCAGTCCCTTTGCTTGAGCCCGCAGCTTGGATGCGAATGTCAGGAGACAAAATCCCCCGTGTTGATGATGATGAAGCATTGTGGACCCAACGGGGTTTTTTTTCAGCGATTTGCTTGCGAGCTCTTCATCACTGGAGGGGGAAGACGAGGGGGGGGGTAGTTCAGTACGGGTTCCGCCTAAAAAAAGGGAGAGGGCGGCGCAGAAGTCCGCTGAATGATTTGCCCGCCCGGTCAGCGAAAAACCCGCACCTGTTTATCGCCGTAAAAAAAGGGTCCAGGCCTCTAAAGTTTTGGGCCTTCTTTGACCAAGCCTTTGATTCACCACGATGTTATCCCGCCTTTGCCGTAAATGCATAATGAGGCAGAACCTTAGGTATTTAACCAAACCCAAAACATTTCTAGTAAAATTGAGCGAATGCAAGTTAAAGGGGGGAAAATTGGGCCAAAAAGGCCGCCGACGCGGGCCCCCCCAACCATTGTCACCCCTCTGTCTCCCCCCCCACCTTCCGCCACCCCCAAGCGTTCTCAGCTGCCCAGTTTCAGAGTCTGATCAGGGATCACCCTCCGCTTAGCCTCCACCATGCCCAGTACCCCACACCCAGAGACCCTCCTCCCCTTTTCCCCTTTCCCACCAGTTTGACGACCCGCACGCCGAAAAACGGCCAGTCTAGCAGCCAGCCTTCTGTCTTACGGTTTGGGAGCAGAAAAAAACACTTTACCCAAAACCCCCCCAAAACCAAAAACCTGAATGTCGCTTGCCGGCTTTTGGCCTTGGAAATTTGCCTTTCCCTCGGGGGACAAATGGGTTCCGCCCATCATGGCCTTGCCTGCCCCAATACCAGATGCCGAGCAGGCATTTCTTTGCCAGAAAAGCCGTCCCTGCCCTGGCCAGCCACGTTTCATCTAAAATTTCAAGTGCGTTGTCTGCATCTGTGTCCGGAAAAGTCCATCTGAGCACATCCCTTGCCTGGCACATGTCATGAACCTTGTTGTCCAGAAATTTCTAAAGAGCTACCCGGGTCTGGACTGCCTGCTGAGGAAGGCTCGAAGTCTAAGTTCGCACTTCCGCCGTTCGCACCATGCTTCGTCCCGCCTGGCTGCGTTGCAGCGTCAGCTCGGCCCCCCCGTAAACCGTCTCATTGTTGACGTGGAAAACAGGGCTGGATTCCCCCCTCCACATGCTCCAGCGATTGTGGCAGCAGCGAAATTTCCCATTACGCAGTACGAAGTGACACTTTGGCATGACAAGCAGCGGTGCGGACCTCGGGTGTTGAGCCACCGAGGTGGAGGCAGGGGGAAAGAGCTCTGCACCATCCTGGCCAGTTTTGAAGAAGCCAACAAAATGGTCAGTGCGGACAATGCCCTATTCAGCATGAGCATTGTGGTGATCTTAGTTCTGGACCGATCGATGGACACTCAGAAAAAACAGGTCCGCCAGCAAACGGAGGAGGAGACGGACACAGATGCGGACAGGGAGCCTTTCTCTCCGTCAAATCCACAAGGCCCGACAGTTTCACAATTTCATCGGTCTTCAATTAGGCAGTTGGCTCGGGGTCCAGAGCTAGTGCAAGGTGGCGCATCAGCTCTCAGGGTGCATCATCTCAGGCAAGTCAGGGCTGTGTTGAAGCTGTGCCGGAGGCAGCGGAGGAGGAGGAGAAGGAGGAGGAGGAGGTATTCCTAGACACCGATGTTACCGACGTCCCTACCTTGGAAAGAGGTTGGCGCGACTTTGAGGCGGAGGAGGAAGATAAGGAAGATCAGTTTGCTAGTGCCCTCGACCCAGAGGCTTGGGAAATCAAGGGTCCATCCTCACATGAGTGCTTGGATGCTCCCATTTCCTCCAACATGATCCTCGCATTAAGGCCATCAAAATGAACAACAGTTACGGGTGGCCACCCTCCTGGATCCCCGGGTACAAAACAAAACTCAGCACTTTCCTTTCCACCCACCCAAATAGAGAGTAAAATGCAGGAAATGGAGACCTTGCTGATTGATCAACTGGAGACATCTGTTGCGTCTGCTTCACGTTCTTCAAATGTCACAGTGGAACAACGCCAGCGACGTGACAGCAGTAGAGTGCCAAGTAGCCGTAGCGGCAGCAGCAGCAGCAGGCAAGGTGGCAGAAGCCTAATGGGTGACCTCTGGCAATATTTATTTACCACCTTTTTTTTTTTTTTTTCTTTATTTACCACCTCACCAACGCATGCAATGCAGGGCACACATCCAACACACAGAGACCAGCTTAAGATCATGGTGCACAACTATCTGCGTCTCAACACCGATGTTTTTGTATGTGTTCCAGACCCAATAGACTTTTGGGTATCCAAAATGGACGAATGGCCCGAGCTGGCTCGCCACGCCATAGAGGTGTTGTCCTGCCCAGCAGCCAGCGTCATATCTGAGCGGACCTTCAGCACAGCCAGAGGAGTCATTACAGACAAACGCATCCGGCTTTCCACAGATAATGTGGATCGTTTGACTTTCATCAAGATGAATCAGGCATGGATCTCTGATGATGTTGTGGCCCCCAATTGCCAAGGTCCC